>CM076571.1:193480358-193598936 GCA_034641835.2 Pinus albicaulis | reverse complement strand
AGGCGAATTTTAAGGGGTTTTAGATTTTGAAGGGGCGAATTTTTTATAAAAAACCCATTTTATATAGTTTATATAATTAGCCCTATATTTATTTTAAAAATAATTAATTATTCCATGTTAGCCCAAAAAAATAAATGCAGATAAACATTAAAAATATGGATTCGCCCCCCGATTTTCAGGTTTGGAGCGGATTTGAATCGCCTTCGCCACGATTTACTGGGTAAGACAGGCATTGGATTTACATTCGCCCGATTTTTTACTGGTTGGGGCTTTGGGGATTTACTGGTTGGGATTTCAATGCGTGGGTATTGACTGCTCTACAACGTGGCGTAGGTGGCCCGTTTCATCTCCTTCAACATTGTGCAGTGTGATTCGGCCTTTCGATTTAGGTTTCTATTTCTCCCTTCTCTGCTTTAGTGCAGATGTCTTCGCATATGTCTTCACGAAGCTCTCTTCTATTTCTGTCATTTTAGCTCGACTGCGCGATTTTTTTCTGCACTTAACCGCGATTATTTCAATTTTTTCGAGGGGTATTTTCGGGGTTTCAAGAGTTTCAACCGGCGACAATGTGGGAGTGCATTTCGTTCCACATTGGCCAGGCTAGTATTCAGATCGGCAATGCCTGTTGGGAGCTGGTTTGTTGGGTTCTTTAAGGTCGATTTGGCATATGAATGAGGAGGCTACAACCCATCTTCAAGCTTGGAGGAGTTGTGGACCAGATCCTTGTGTCCTCTGCCCATTCATCTCATTTTCAGGTATGTTAATAGTAAATGTTAAATGCTAACAGTAAGCCCTAGCGGGAACTGCATTGTATTTTGATTTTCCACAACCAATGCAGGCTCAAAGGATAACATTTGAATTGCAAGGAGACATTACAACTTTCTATGATGATACAACAGAACAAGATCCTTGGCGTGCACATTATGGGTCCAAACGCTGGTGAGATAATTCATGAAGCTGTTATTGCTTTACAATATGGTGCATCTAGTGAAGATATTGCTAGAACCTGTCATGGACACCCAACACTCAGTGAAGCTGTTAAAGAAGCTGCCATGGCAACATTTGACAAGCCTATCCACTTTTAGTGTGGTGGATATTTTTTTCTGAAACCAGTTATCATAGATTTATTTTTCATTTGGATATGTAATTTTCCAACTTAAAAATTGGACAGCATCCACAAGAAGTTTTCATGAGATGGTTTCACAATTCTGATTCATTTCATAGTTCTGAAACAGACTTTTGACAAGTATGAGGAAATGAGTTGTCTTATGCAATTGAATAAAGACCATATTTCAAATTACACGAGAATTTGAAAATGCTGTAAACCTGTTGATGATTTTTTGAGATAAATTAACAGTGTGACATACGTTGTGGAAAGCAACAACCATGTTAAGCTTAACTCTGCAGGTGATTGAAGCATATGTTTTGTGAATTCTAGTTTCAACTTGTTGGGATTCAGTTTTATATTCTTTGCATATGTTAATTCTTTACCAATTGAAATTTTGACTGATGGTTGCCAGATATGGTTTGTTAGCCACTACATCAAAACACAGCTTCTGGGAACCTCTAGTAGTGAAATGAGTTGATGTAGAATTTAACTATTGCACCTTAAATTACTTATATGCCTTGTGCTCAATCCATGGGTATCCATGGGGTCATTTAGAGGTACTAAACCTAGAGCCAGGGAAAATGCTTAGAAAGTGAATCCACCAGTGTTAAATTCCCTGAAGATGTGAATGATGGAGGTTTTAATAAACTGTTAAGAGACTTGCTTGAGTTGAATTGCTAGTGTCTGAAAGTGATATTCACAGAATAGACTGCTCACTTTACATCCATTTAATGGCCAATGTAGAATCCCCATTCTCCATAGAGCTGTAATTGTGAAATTCCCTTTGATAATGCTAGTTTCATGAGCACATGAAGAGCCAAAAGCTCAGTATTATTGTTCATGCCTCTTCCCATGTTTGCTTTGAGCTGAATATAATGCTGGTCCTGCAAGAATAAAACTCCTCCAATACCGAGTCATTGTCAGCCTCCTGACGGGCTCCATTGAAGAAGGCCCAAGGGAGGATCTGGTGAACTACTAGTTCCCCAACCACTCTAGACTTTGAAGCCTTTTATTTTGATATGAAAAACTGAGATATGGCACATATCTCTGGCAAAAACTGGAAAGTTTGTATAGTCCTATCTTCAAACAAGCATCCATTGCACACCAACTATATGCCCCACACAGTAATACAAGGGCTAAATCTGAAATTATTTAAGTCCTGCCTTTGAAACCATAACTTAAGACCTTACTCAACTGTTCCTCATTGCCAAACATCATTTGTCCCAATCCACTGATTTACCTCTTTCAAAATTTGTAGAGCGAAAGGACACAGAAATGAGATACATTTTCCTCCTCTTTCCTGTATAAGATACATATATCAGGGCTACGCTTGTTCTTTTTCTGAAGTAGGTCCCAAGTAGGGACTGTATCCGTTAGTTAAAACCACATAAACACTTGTGTCTTCTTTGGGGACTGTACCTTCCAAACCTTAGACCACGTCCAGATTCTCTCCTTCTTTTCGGTAGATAGTAATGCTTCTTAGCATAATTTAGCTGATAAGGTGCCTGCTCTGGTTCCTACTACACATGATCTCATCCTGTTCCTCTTTCAATCTGATGTGCCCGTTCCTTAGTTCTGAGATGAAATTAGTCCATACTTCAACAAGTTCATCATCTAAATCTAGTTTTTCTGCATTAAACCAATCCTGCTGCCAGATGTCTGTATGCTCTTAATCAGCTCGTTGATTGAAAGTGAAAATCCCTCATCTCTGTAATGCTGAATCAGATCACGAGGAAGAAAAATTGTATTATGACATCCCATTATTGTATTGACTCATATTCTGGCCATAGAGCCAAGTCTGACCATCCATGCTATGTGATTTCCAATGATCAGAACTGATTTTCAATTTCCAGCAACACCTTTTTGACTTCAATCATATTTTTCACGAAGTGATATTGAACATCAATATGCTTTGGCTTCAAATGATGAGTTGGGTTCATTCCCAGGAAGATTGCACTCTGACTATCACAATTTGTCCTTACAGCTTTTATTAACTCAATACCTAAACACAATCTCTATAACCATACTGCTTCCTTGTTGCAAGAATTATTGCCATGTATTCAACTTCTCTAGTTGAGAGTGCCACTACAGATTGTCCTTTGCTCATCCTATTGATTTCTCCTCCAAATATCTTAAATACATAACCACATGTTAATCTTATGCGATCCATATCTCCAGCATAGTTTGCATCAGCAAACACTAAAAAAACCACCCCAAAATCTTTTTTTGGGGGTGCTGCCCCCGAACCCCTTGAACAGGAAGGGCTACTTCCCCCCCATGTGACTCCCCTCTTGCACATCGTACATTATGCAATATGTGGGGATAATTGTGTAAAGAATATAACACCTATCCAACACACACCTGCTTAAATATGACTGGGGGGATTGGGTATGTTACGCAGTGATATCAGAGTTGTGGTTCAAACACTAGGCTTGGAGCCCCAAAGATACACCACAGAAATGCATTTGGAGTGAGATAGAGAGCTCACTGGTTATGTTTTGTATCAGTAGCATTGCCTAGATTCCACTCGGGTCAAAGGGTCATGTTGCTTGGATTGGACCTGTTGTGTAAATGAAAAAATGTTCTCTTGAGAAAATAGAGTCATGCATGGAAAAATTGTGCTTTGAGGAAGGTTGTTTCAGGAAGTATGGACCTCTGGGAAAGCTGTTCTGGTAAATAGCAAGGTATAAGTAAATAGGAAAAATGTAGTGGATGAAATTGTATACATGTAGATATGTGTATGTTGGACACCTGGTTGGGATGGCAAGGCATTTTTCCTTGAGGTAAGCTGATGAGGAAGTTTATACCTAGAAAGAAATGGTCTTGTTCATGTTGGCTGAATTATATGAGGATAGAATCATGATTCAATCGAACTAAGGAGCAAGCATGAGGTGTTATGCTTTGCGTAGAGATGGTACTACCTAGATTGCTCCAGCGGGAAGCCATGTGGCACATAGTGCTCATAAAAGAAAGTGTCCAAGGGAAAGATCTAATGGTAGAGATAGAGACACAATGTTGGAAATATATCCTTGAGGATTGTTGAATAAGTAGGAAGGTGGATCCCCACAAATCAGATTTTTCTTGAAGTTTTAAGTCACAGATCATGTATAAGATTGATGCACATGGGTTTGTATGTGCATGGAAGGGTATGCAAGGCATACCTAAAGGTATCATAAGTAACTTGTATGATGGAGGGCATGGATGCCTTGCAATAATATGAATGTTGATGCAAGTGGCAGGAGGTAAGCCTGCTACTAGTATGATAGAGTAGTGGAATATTGATCTTGTTGAAGATTTTATGCCCAAGGAAGATGTTTTTCTCCTTCAATTAATTATTGTAAGTAATCACTTGTAAAGTGAGTGAGGTTGATGTGTATATCAGATTTACTCATGGAAGAGAAGTTAATGGTGAATGTGTTTGTGTGGTTTTTTTAACAATTTGTTCAATTAGATTAATCTATACTATGGAGATTCTGAATTTCCCAACTCAAAACTCATACCACAAAAACCTTCAAACTATTATAGATTAATCTAGTTTTGAGAACTTATTTTTACTAGTTGGAATACTAACAAAAATGTGACTTGCAGTTGGAACAAAATTTCAACTTAAAGCCATTATATGTCAATGCATATATTGCCAAGGAAACCAATTATATTGGAATAAATTCTTTCAAAAAAACTTATGATGGTGTGTTGTTTTCGACACACAAAAATCTCATACAATAGTAAGGGAAGGAAGGTCGGTCTAGTAGAAGGGAACACTACAACACAGATGAAACTTCACACATCATTAGTGGTAAAATCCAGATAGGAGAAAAGCTATTGAAATCAATGTTGATAATATCGGTATTGGAAAAATATCGGTGGACCAGATCCTTGTGTCCTCTGCCCATTCTTCTCATTTTCAGGTATGTTAACAGTAAATGTTAAATTTGTCCCTGTTTTTTTTCGTCTTTAAATTGCATATTTGAAATGTCTTTAAAGTTTTGTACTTTCAACCTTCTACTAGTTTGAAGTTTGAAGCATGAACTTTGCATATGAAGATGAGGTTTTCAATGTTGCGTATTTGAATTTTACCATGGCCACAAGAGGCAAAGACCTTGCATGGATCCTTGTTGATGAGGAAATGTATTGCAAATATTGCAAGAAACACATAAATGTTGGTTGGGGTGGGGCAAGGGATTCATAGTTTGAAAAAACACTTACATGGTATAAGAGGTCAAGTTGGCACCATGTACGGCACCATTAGATGAGATTGGACAGTTTAGATTAGAATTGCAAAATCAGTGTGTGAAATTTGGAGAAGACAAGGCTAGCAAAAGGAGATGCTTGTAGGATCTTTTTTGGACTATAGAGGCTACTTAGAGCCTTATTCATTACGGATTTTGTTGCTGATATGTATTGCCATCAGTGCCATTTTGATATATTCACCCTTACATGGTATACACATGAGCAGACTTAACATATTTTTTCTCTAATAGTTTGGAATCTTTTTAAAATATATTTTTCTTTACAACTTAATATTTTATGCAACTTTTAGTAAACTGAGTTCTTGAAATCAGATCGGTCTGAGTCATTCTAAGTCTGAGTTTTGACCCTCGTTCGATTTTGAGTCTGAGTCCAAGTTTTAGAACTTTGAAATAAACTGCATGTATAGAGAGTAAAGAATGGTATAAAAATATGCCATGCAAATAAATAGAATTGGAAGTGATGTATCATGTATTGATTGGAAGATCCAAAACTTCCAAATTGAGGCAAAATTAGAAAGCTGAAGTTAAAGAATTTCTCGTGTTCTCTGCATGATCACCAAGGTGGAAAGAATTACATTCATGTTTGCTATATCTGCAACACATAAAAGCATGGATAATATACAATTGTATGTCTTCAGGGCCTAATTTGAAATCAGATATTATAACTTAAATATAATAAGAATTTTCCTGTTAGTTGGAGCTCCAATACCATTGTTATGATCTTAAATTGATCACAGCTGATGAAGAGAGCAAGAGTATGCAAAATTAGGCAAAATTCTAAGCTACTACCAAATCTGGAAAATTCTTAAAATACTTAAGTAGCGACATGTAACTGAATGCAAGGCCATGCTATTGTGAAAGTGGAACAGAATAGCAGATTTCTAATATTGCAGCAACCAACTCATGGTGTTAACACATTGCTAGCAATTAAGGAACTTGAAATGCCCCAGCTGTATAAATTGTTAGAGACTAAAATAGAACATTTGTAATTACAAGAACTTTTCCGAGACTAAAATAGAACATTTGTAATTACAGGAACTTTTCCAACCATATATGGACATAAGTACTTTCCAGAGAAGTTATGGATGCCAACCTAGGCCAACTCCAAGAGCAGTGTGGGCATTTGGCTAAAGATATTGCCTCTCAAGACTGGCTACAACAAGACATTCCAACAACATGGCCTCTCTTGGGTCTTGTGATCCTATTTTATAACTTCCTTCTCCCTCTTACATTTTTTTTGCTTTGCATGTTGGTAGATGGCTTAGCCTGCATGCATTTTCTTTTAGTATTTTACCACCTTGCATGATTCCTATTACCACTAGTTTATTTTAGTAACTCCCACCTAACAGGACTCTTATTGTGACTTGTGGGTTTATTTTGCTGACACCCACCACACAAGACTCTTATTGCAACCTTTAAATCAATTCAGTTTGTAATTTACACTAGCACGAGTTGTGGCAATAAATGCCCAAAATATTACAACTAATATTAAACCCCTAAAATTAACATTTAGTACACCTACTAAAAACTCTAATAGCTAACATTAAGTACTGATGAGCACATAATTGACACGAAGTGCACAAGGTACATTATTTTTGAGCATTGTAATAGTGCCCCCTCCTTCAATCACTTTACCTTTGAGAATCCTAAGGCAATTGAAGCATTTCTAAACCCTGATTCCAACTTGTTGTTAGTCTTGGAGGCTGGAATACATCTTCAAGATCATCAATTAATTGTTGCAGGCCGTTTATAGAATTACATGGAAGATGAAGCATACTAAGCAAGTTGTTGTCAAATTTGCTTACCATGACAAGTCAATTAACACCTAGTTGCAACCTTCTGATTGTGAGCTATTGATATCCTTGTTCATGTTTCATGTCCAGTTCATCAAGATTCATGCAAAATTCATCCATGGCATTCAACCATTGTGCCCCAATGACAATATCAGCCCGTGCCAAGGCTACAACTTAAAAAGTTGAACTCAATTTGTACTTATTAACTGTAATTTATTTCTTTGATAATCCCCTTGCTTCCCATCATAGTGTCATCTATGGGCCTACCTTGAATCAATCTTAGAGCCATTGGAGCACTGGATATTGAAGTATTTTCAAACCTTGAATCCAACTCAATTAGGTGGTCTTGTCCTAGAGCTGGTGGTAATCTAGGGGGTGGTTCTTGGAGTACATATTCAGAGTCATCAAATCAAATGTTGGAGGTCCTTCATAGAATTACAGATGAGCATAATTTATCTTGGGAAAGTTGTTTGGTCATTCTGTTTGCTAAGATAAGTCAATTTTCACTTGATTGCAATCTTCTGATTGTGATATATTCTTATGAAAGTTTGAATTTCATGTATAGTTTGTGAAGGTTCGTTGGAAATTCACTCATAGTATTCAACCATTGTGCCCCCATGACAACATTGGCACGTCCTAGGGCTACAATGGAAAAGTTAGATTGTAGTTCTCCAGCTGAAATTTATTCCTTTGATAATCACAATACAATTAGCCATTGACGCTTGGGGAATTAATAATAGGACAATTTTTATGCCCATGGATGACATCAAGTTTCCATTAGCCATTGACACTTGTGAAATCAATAATGAGATGACTTTTAGGCCCATAGCTGACACCAATTTGGAATCTTTGAAATGATGAGCGATGTCAAAATCGACTCACCATATTTCTTCCCTCGACTTTGCTTTACTCTCTTGGTTTGATATAAAGTGATTCCTAGAATGGCAGCAAGAGAAACACTTGGAAATCC
This sequence comes from Pinus albicaulis, assembly GCA_034641835.2. NCBI lineage: Eukaryota > Viridiplantae > Streptophyta > Pinopsida > Pinales > Pinaceae > Pinus > Pinus albicaulis. The sequence goes on along the minus strand of CM076571.1, from coordinate 193,590,815 downwards.
TTTTTGCTCTTGGCTTATATTTTTGCTAATTCCTTTTGATCACTCCAACCACTTCGAGTTGTTCTTCATCTATAAATTCAATCACATGGGTCTTGTTAGGAGCTTTGAACCACTTCTCTTTGCAGTTAAAATTCCCCTTGAGCATAAACCAAAAATTACTATTGGATCTAACACTCAACATGTGCGAGTTTGAGAGAGAGAGAAAGAGAACTAATTCACCCTTATTTTCATCCTTCTTGATCTTCACTAGGATGCTTAGAACTTGTCTTCTTGAGAGAGTTAGAATTGGTGTTGGAAGAATGAGGTCAAGCTGCCTTTATATAGTGATCCACCTTGGCCGAAGGGGTGTGTTTTTTGCTTGGGCTGACTTGACTTGGAGGGAGGTTGACTTGACAACTTTTGGAGCCAAAAATTCCAATTTAAAAATTCAAATTTTCTTCTTTTAAAAGTTTCAATGGGACTTTGACTCAAGACAAATTTTTATTTTGACTTTAGCATTTAAAATATGCTTTAAAATAATAAATACAAGTACATCAAGTGACCAAATATACATTTTGAAGACCGACCATAGTTACAAATTCAACACTCACTCTTAACTAGGGAGGTATTCATAATCATCGTTATAGGAGTTCTCAAGTTGACAAATTTTTCTAAGAAAAGGTTATCTCAAATCATCATCAAGTCTAATATCATCATCTATCATCAACTTCTACTAGTAGCCACATATCCGGGGTGGTACCAAACCCATGGCTCACCATCAACATACTAGGACTCACTCCTCCAGAGTGATCAATCCTAAAGCTGAAACTCAACCCTCCTTTATCTCACATGGAAGATGTATCCCTGCTCCTCGACGTTACTTTGCAACTCTTGGTGCAAATTCTAGTATTACTTGATTTTCCATGCTTATGTGGAACATGGTTGAGAGAAGGAACGATAACAACAATGGATTTGCATGAAAGCTTTATAATTTTTTCAAACGTGAAAGTTGTGATTCGTTACTAAGTTTCTTCATTATTTTATAAATCATTACACATCAAACCAACTTTACTCCTTGACTGGCATTACATTCAACTTTGTGCACAAGTATGATTTAAATGTATCAATCAAAAGTATGATTTTATCTATATTTGATAATGCAAGTTGAATACATCATACAATACATAGGAGTGTTATGGCTATGAAGTTCAATATGAAATAATCTATTGATTGTTACTATTACTATTATATAAGGGGTGCTCCTCCAATGGCCATTTATTAGCTATGTGAAGAAGGATTTTTGAAATTTGTATTTACTAATGGTTAATTGTTGGTTCAATGGACAAAAGATCTTGCAGGCCCAAATACCAAAGGGAAAAATGGAGCCCATCATTAGGTTCCCTTTGTAATTCTCCACCACTGATACCTTCCATGCTTCCTCAAACTCCTCTCCAACCTCAATATTAGTGCTAGTAGTAGCATGAGCAACAACACTACGCTTAGCAGAACTATAAGAACACGTTTTCCAAACTACATGAGAACTACTTCCCTCACGAGTCACCATGTGCCATACTTGGTCTCGGTGGTTCGCTTCCTTCAACTCCTAGTTCAACTACCATATCTTCATTGGAACCAACACCCCGAACTCCACTAGACAACGATTCACCATTTTGTACTAGTGATTTGCCATTTGTACTGGTGATTCGCCATGATTTTACAAGATAATATAATCTCGTGAGAGATTCGCCAAAAAAATTATATATACATATTATATTATTAATAAAATCGCCTTCCATTTTTCCTATGTATCATGGGGATTCGACTAATTATTATATATATAAATTTAGTGGGGTTCTTAAAATTTCCACTGAAGAACACTCGTCAGCAGCAGATCCAACTGTATCGGGTTGTCAAAGCTGGCCAACTTCTGCACCAAGGAAAGTGGTTCACCAGGGACCAAGTTCAGCAGAAATTTCCTCATCTCATGGAGGAACTTAACGCAATGGGGAACATTGCTTCCTAAGGGGGGAGGAATGATCCAGGTGGATATTGGTGGTCACTCACCTATTCCACTTGGGCCTCCACCATTGTCTCTTTCAGTTTTTCAGTTTTGGCACAGTTTACTATTTTTAGCAGTTTTTCGGGTCCTGAACTTCTGGAACTGTTTTGAGGCCCTAAACGAAGTTTTTTGGGAAAACAGAGTCCATGGGCCAATGTTGCTCATTCCAAATTTGTAGTCCTCTAATAGATCTTTCTAACGAGGTATGGTATACGTCAAACGAAGATTGTATGCCAAAGTTACGCCCCTGGGAAGTTGAAACACCAATTTACCCAAACATGGCCCATAGTTTTGGCGCTTCATCTCCTAGGGTTAGGGTTTTGGCTGTTTAGGATTTCCCATTGTTTCCAAATAATAAATAGGCCCTCGAGCCTCATTGTAACTCAGTTCAGAGGCCTGTAGCCGCCACATCTCTTCTCAGAGATAGCTACCAGCACCCTAGCTAGTTTTATTTCCATTCTGTCTGTAAGCAAATTTCAGTTCTTTGATATTAATGAAATGAAGTGTTATTTCCGCTGCATCTCTGTATTTATGGTTATATGTTTATTCTATTGCGCTCCTACATAAATCCGGATCAATTATATAGGAGACTCAATTCTACTTATCAGCTCAGAATACTATGTTCTCTATGGATATACGTAGTTCCATCCATTGAAGGCCACCAATATCAATGATCCTTGCCAAATCTCATTGGATTATACAACTACCATTACATGAGAAATTGTTCCTTTCACTGAATCTTCGATATCCATGCTCCTCTCTCATGAAGTCACTGCTCCTCTAACACATTGTGGATCTCCTTTCATGTATTTTCAAACTAGATCCCAAGACTCTCTACTCAAAAAGAATTTAGATCTGCATACATGATCTCAAGGGAAAGATCTCATCATCAAATCAATAATAAAAACTCCACACAACATATTCTCTACAAATAATAAAAATTTGGCCACATCAAATCTGAACACAATCAGATCCTCACAACAAAATAATGTTGCATAATACATTCAACAAAAAAATACACTATGGATATGTGTCAAATGCATCAGAAACCCTTGCATAAAACAAGTGTGAGAATCACCATAAAAAATTCTACCCAGCAACATACCAAAAAATTCTCCAAACAAACTCTACTCCAACATCATCAAATCTGAACTATACTGAATCACGCTTTAGATCTACTCATTATGTAGAAATAAACACTCATACACTGAAGCATTTATGCTCTCCATTAAGTCTGAAGCATTTTTTCTCTCCAATAAGTTTGGAGCATACACACTCTATTCAACCCTCACTTCTTCACTCATACTCATAATCGATCAATACAAAACTCCAATATCGAGTATATAGAGCATGTAGGGAGAAATTGAGCTTGGGGATAGGATGAAAGGTGCACAAATTGGACCAAATCAATCCACTAAGGTCACTAAAAGTGCACTAAATACATTCAAATCGCGATAGGAAATTTTCAAACCATTTGTGACCTCTTCGAACATTTTTGGAAGCCTATAGAAAATTTCAAGTTAATTTCATTCTGAATAGCATGAGGAATGCAGATAAAATCTTGTGAAAACCCTCAGTTTCTTAAAAAAAATATTATAAACTCGACTAGAAGATATATTTTCTACCATAGTCTAGTCTGCCAGCGACTGGAGCCTTTCAGTTGCTCCCATAGGCTTGGCTCCATGCGACTGTGTCTAAGGAAGAGGAATATCATCAATCCTTCAACTCATGACCTCTTCCATATGTTGGATCACCTTCTCCAACATTTGTACAAGCTTCCAAACCTATGACATGGCCTATGACACATATTCAAGTGGATCAAACATGTCGGGCCAAGCATCACTACCAAATTGACCTAGAAGGAAAACAAACATGGTTGGAAAGTGTGCCACCAAGTCCTCCACTCTCCATCAAACCTATGAACAAGTTGCAACACCTCTGTCAGACCTACAAGACCTATGTAGCACCATCATCAAGCCATCGCATCACTACCACAAGTCATCCTCATAAGCATAGACATGAAGACCTAGTTGACAACTCAACTAGTGTGCCTTGAACCATCACTATCACATGTAGATATGAATGGTCAACCTATAGTAGCATCAACAAACCATCATACATCTCCATCAATACACATTCCAACACATGCCAACTCCTCCATGACCAATATGCTACCATCAAGCTACACCATCATGAGGTTGACATCAATGCATGACCTCGTAAGATTGACATCAATGCTAACATAACCATCTCAATTCAAATACAACCATGCCAACCAATAAGATCACCAAGCCAAACATCCATCACACATGCATATGAAAAGTATGAATATAAACATGCCTCTATTGAAATCAATGCCAATATCCTATCCCTGAGAGGAAATGGGATAGCATATCTATGGACTTCATTACAGAGTTTCCAACCATACAAGTGTGAGATTACATTTATGTGGTAGTTGACAGGGTGACCAATTTTTCCCACTTCTTCACCATTCTGACTCAGTATTCGGCTTCACAAGTGGTCCAGTTATTCTTCTAGGAGGTTTTTAGGCTATATGGTCTCCTTAAAACCATTATTTGTGACAGGGAGAATGAGTTCATGGGTGGTTCTGGAATGATATGTTCTGACTTGTGGGGATTGACCTCACTCTTGGAACTAGATATCACCTACAAAAAAATGACCAAACATAGACAATGAACAAGTGGATAAAGAAATACTTGCACAACTATGTGACGGGGAAACAATGTGTGTCGGTGAAGTGGCTATAGATTGTGGAGTACTGATATAACACAACCTACCACATGTCTATAGGTATTTCTTCGTTCTCTGCTTTGTATGGTTATGATGAGCTAACCCTTATTGATATGGTTTTTGGAGACAGTAGGGCCTCAATGGCTAAGGAATGGGTGTTAGAGAGTTAGGATATCCTTAGATCTCTCAAGGATAACCTGTAGACTACCCAAAATAAATAGAATCTATATGCAAATAGGGGCAGAGTAGAGAGTCACTTTGAGGTTGGGGACTTAGTCTTCATGAGGCTCCAACTGTATAGGGGGTCGACACTCAAGAATAAGGGCACAAAGAAATCAAAGCCTAATTTTTATTGGCCTTAATTGGTATTGACGTAAGCTATGGACGTGGCATATGAGTTAGGGCTTCCACCAGGAAGGAAGGTCCATGACATATTACATGTATATTGCATGAAAAAGGATTTGGGATAGTAGGTTAGAGCAGCTACAAAGTTTCCTCCTATGAATGGAGGGGCACTTGATCTTGGTACCTGAGACCATCTTGGAGACCAAAGAGAGGAAACTCAGGAGTAGAATCATCAAGGATTTTTTGGTCTGATGGAGGGACCTGATAAAAGAGGATGCCCCATGGGAGGGAGAGAAGATATTACAAAACCCATTATTACAATTTCTTGAGGAAAAGTAATAATTGGGAGGGGAGGAATATAATTTTCTCTCTAATTAAAAATCAGCTAATAGAATTTTGCAATTTTTGCAGTTCTGGGTGGAGAACGTTTTTTGGAGATAAACTTAGGAAAAGTGGGTAAAAAGAAATTAAATTAAATTTTATAATGGAGGCACCAAACGCTAGCACAAAAATGGAAAATTACTTACATAGTGGAATGTCGAGGCTACTCCAAGAGGGAATTCAAACTCCCTTGGAGAATTTTTATTTTGAGGGAAGAAGGAGAGAAGGGGCATAATTATGGGGCCTACAAGGAGAGGGGACATAAAAAAATTATAAATAAGAGAGGAAACCTCCAGTTTTGGGACTTTTTAGACATTTTTAGATCTGAATTATAGTTTTCTTGTGATCACCTCTTCTTCAAGGTACTTCGAGTGCCACTCTAGGAGAGTTCTAGTTCATCGTGTAGAATTTGTTCTGAAGGAAATTGATGGTTTATTCAAGTAATTTTGGGAGCAGATTGGGCATAGGAAATAATTCACACTATCTAGGAATGAAAGCTCCAGTGAAGATGACGTTCTAGGTTTTTGAGATTCATTCCCTTGGTTATTTTTCTCAAGGTTTATAGTGGATTGAAATCCTGGACTGGAGAGGAATCAGAGGGTATAATCAAGCATTTATTGGAACTTTGTAGAACTAGAGAGACAATAAATTCATGGGAATTGGGGGAGCCAATATAAGCTTGGGTTATTTGTTGAAGAGTTTTTAAATTTTCCAGGGACATTTTCTTACAATTTCTCAAATGTTGGTGGGTGGTTTTCAACTATTTTCTAGCAGTGGATTTCTTATGGGACGTAGATCCAATGGACTAGGGAATTCACAATTTTTAGGGTCTGTTGGAATAGTTGGATTCCAGTTGATATCTTTCTAGGTTTTGTTGGAGTTGGCTTGGGGAGCCCCTAGATGAAATTTCAAAATTTTTGGAGTTTTATACAGGGTAGAAATAATATTTCTCCTACAACAACAGTAGCCGGAAATTCTTAGGCCAAATTTTTTTTTGGGGAGGAGCTTACCCAACACTTGGGATTCATTATTTTCACCTTGGTTTTCCTTTCTTGTTGTAGAAAGCCTCAAGTTACTTTATTCCTATCTATTGTACTCCATTCGGTTGAAAAAATGGCTCAACATTTTGGTGCAATTTCTAGTGTGTTCTAATATTTTATTGCGCGTGGAAATTTTTGGTTTCATGTCCATATTTTTCTTATGTTATCACTTAATATTTATATTAGGAATATTACATGAACCTCATAATTTTGGCCCTGAAAGTTTGGCTTCCTACAACTGGAAACAAAAAAACCCTAACTTCACATATGTGGAGAGAGAGAGAGAGAGATGATCCCAAGAATATTTGACTTATTTTCTTCCTTTCTTCATCCTTCCTTCTCTTCTTTTCCTTTGCTATTGCAGATTGAACTTGATGATGAGTGATTGTGTCAAATGAGGTCGAGCTCCTTGTAATTATAACCTTCTTGAGGGGTTGAATAGCCCTCCCTTAGGCCGACTTGTTCTTGACCAGGGATGACTTGGTCATGGAGGAATACATGACGTTTCCTTGAAAAAATAAATATTTTCCTTTGTTACAATGAGTTTGAATGGGACCATAATACATGGAATTAGTTCTTTTTTGTCTTAGAAAGACCTAGAAGCATGAAGAACATGCTTTTGACCTAGACTTGAGCATGGAACCCATGCTTTACATAAGATACACATTTTATTTTCTTTCTTTATACAAATTATACAACGTCATGATTGCAAGTAGGTAATTATGAAGACCAAACCTAGTTATAATTTACAACATAGGGTTCTCGTTGCATGTGGGTTTTGTTTCTTGTGGGTTTCGAATTTCTATTGGTGGTTTAGGGTTCTTTCTGCATGTGGGTTTATTACTTTTTGTGACAAGTGGTGGCTATTTTTCTATGACCCAGTTTTTACTTTCCAACTATCCAATTAATTCCCCACCAAGAATATGGGCATGCCATCTGGATGCCATTACATAACAATTAATAGTTATGGAATTTATTATCTATGATATTGAACTGTATTCAGGCTATACTGAAAAAGACAATGTACATTTACTCAAATTATGGTATTTTAAAGTAAATATATGCTATTATTATGTGACAAATATGGGGCTTATGCACCGATTCAGGAATTATTAATTGCTTTTGATGCATGAGGGTTTCAAATTTATATCTATGGTTTTGTATTTGGGTTTTGTTTCATGTGGATTTCAGTCAAATATATGGTTTTTTTTGCAGACATTGGCTATTTTTCTATGACAAATACAGGGTTTATGCACTCATTATACTTGAAATGAAACTTTGAAATTATACTTGCCTATGATCGGTTTTGAAATACTAAGGTTTGAGAAAAATACAAGGGTTTGAGATGTTGACTATTATTCTGTAAAAAAATAGGTTTTAAGGATGATACTTGCATATGATACTTGAAATAAAACTTTGAAATTATAACTTTCATATGATTTGTTTTGAAATGATACTTTCATATGATTGCACAATGTGATATGTATGTGTAATAAATAATTGAAAGTTACCTTTGGATTTGTTTGTTGGTATATGTATCCATGAAGGATTTTTTTTATCCACTTAGGAAGCTTTTGTTAGGTATTTTTGTATTTTTCTTTCATGTGTTTTTTGATGTACTTCATAACCATACTTCACATTTGCAAAAGAGCATTAAGGTTATGAGAGTTTGAAAGCATAATCTATTCTAGTACCAAGTTTCTATTGTTTAAAGTCTATTTAAAAATAGGAAGAATGCTTTCTAACCTCCAAGTAGTATTTTCCAAATGCACACATCACACCTTAGCTTATGATTAGTTATCATTGAAATATAATACTAAATATGTATTTAAGTTTGGGTGGTCTCTAATGTATCACCTTTAACATTGATTTGTAGTTATTTTATTCCCTTTTAGTGAGAAAATTACTATCTTAGGTTCGTTATCGTTCATATTCATCCCAACCTCCATGAAAAACCATTTTCAGGTTTTAGATACCTTATAGGCTATGTAGTGTCCTAATATTTACTATCACATTGACTACATACAACAATATTTTTATGATAATCTGTGTTCCCCCACCTTTCATGTTTACCCATTCATCTTTTTTGTGTGTGAATCTTTGTATGTGTAATAAACAATGAATACCTATCTCCAGATTTGTTTGCTGGTACATGTATCCATAAACGTGCAAACAATACGAAAATAATAATAAACGATTTAAACAAGCAAATCCAACCAAAGTCCAAGTAAAATATATTGTAAAGTATACCACAATTGCACAAAGTGTGTTGCAAACTATTACATTAAATTGTATGTGAACTATTATATTAACCATGCAACATATTACATCCTTACAAAATCCACATTGTGATGTGGTTACAAAAACAATTCATGCCATTCATATGCTTGATGGCCACAATTTCCTATGGTTGTCAAATTGTTGAGTTTCCTTCCCGAGCCAAGTATGGTGGCCTACCCACCATTGGTTGATTAGGATGTGTCTGAATGTTTCCATGATATGATCGAGTCTAATTTGATCCTTGTAGCCATGGATAGGCTAAGTAGCCCAAGTGTCCACTTGTGATTCTAACCCCAACACTAGTGAAGGTGTCCTATAATAACACATAGGATTTATACCTGCACTAGTAGGGATACAAGAGGTGGGCATAACCCTCAGATAATAGCATAGGGGCTTCACTAGGGGAGCTATACAATATCACGTGGGTTCATATTGGGGGATATATAGGGGGTAAAGGGTTTTTATATTGGAAGGTATAAAAAATGGAGCTCAAAGTTAATGAAAAAACATAAATGGGTATAAAAAATGTTAATGAAAAACTGGATACCTACAATATCTAGTGAAAGTAGGGGTTTTTTAAATTAGGGAGGTGTATTGGGTTCATATTGGTAGGGGGTTAGAAAATGTGATTTTTAGAGGTATTTTCCAATGTGTATTCAAATTAGGGGTTTTGTTTAGTATTCCATGAATGCAGGCGATATTTTAAAGGTTCATTGTGTGAAGCCCCTGTGGATAATAGTGAGGGACTTGGATGTTAATAAACTCCAGATGTTATGGTGTATGCTTTGTAATGTAGTATAGAGTTTTGGACATCATCCTTTTTGCCTTTAACTAGCTTGGACCATAGTCTTCCCTATCTTTCACCCATCCTACTTTTTCTAGCACTTATTGAACCTTTCTTTCCTCCCTCTCTTGATTTGCCAATTTTTTTAATGTTCCTTTTCTTCCCTTTCTTTCTATCTTTCCAGCCTTTCCTTTTCCTAACCTTATGATGTTGCAGTCATTGCAACTCTCTTTTTCTTGGCCAACTCCTTATTTCTCTATTTAGATTCTTGAATTTCAAATTTTTAGGTTCTGAATCAAACAATAGGTTCATCTAGTCTTCAAAGGTGAGCAACTATGAACTCCTCCTTAAACATAGACAATTTGCTAATGAGTTCCTTGATGAAGCCTTCATTCTCTCTACTGGTAGTTTTAGGAAGATGGGAAGTATTGGTTTCTTCTTTGTCACATACTCCTTAGGGCCTGAAACTTTCCTTTCAACCTTTGGGACAACTGATTTCCCCCCATTGTTGTCTTCATTAGGTATTTCATTTTGAATAGGCTTTTCTTCCACTAATCCATTGTCCAAAAAATAATGAACAAGTTTAGTGTTCAACTCTACCGGTTGTGAATGCATTTCCATGCCTTCCTCATTGGTGGATGACACATTATTTGTGTTGCTATTCATTATGGCCTTTTCCAACCATGATGGTTGGGTTACCTGGTTGAGATGCTCAATTTCTCATTTTTTAATCATGTTGTTATCATTTGAAAACAAGTTAACATTAACATTCAATCGGATCAACTCCCTCATATGTAATATCACATGCCTACTTGTAAGGTGGTTCAGTGGGTGTGACAACCTCCATGCTATTGAAAATTGGTTCATGACTAAAATATGTCTCACTCACATGTTAATAATCATCACCATAGAAGTGGCCTTCAGAAAGGGATATCATAAGTTTAGCAGCAACAACATCTTCTTTCCCATCCACATCTTCTAGGGCATCAACATGGTCTTGTAATTCCTCTGCTTCTTGAACTTAAACATCAAATGACTGTTTGCAAACAATACCATGCATAAGAGAATCAACATTCAATGTCCATACACTAGTCCTCCTAAATCCAACCTTGACATTAGAAGTTGTGAGAGCCCATTTAAATTCTTTACTTGTAAGCTCAACTAGCTCAAACCTTTTACCTCAACCCCTAGATTCTTTTCCATCAATGAATATCGCTCGACCCTAAAATAGTCCTTGAAATTCCCAAACATACTGACATAAAGGGGTTGCAATCTATGAGTGGTATGATCTAATAACGTTAACAGGTCAATGGCCAAATTATTGGCTTCCTCAGTTGTATGCACAACCATGTGGCTTCCATGGCCATCTAAAACTAGTAGGTTTATGTTTTTAGGCAACAAACCACCCTATACAGATGTAAAAAGGTGACAAAGACAATTCAAGAATAATTCCTTTGCCCACCATGCATGGGGATTTGCAACCTTGCATGCACATGGTTCACAATTTTGTATAAAGTTTTTTAGTTAAGTTTTACCTTTGAATAGATAAAAACCTGGGATTGAAGAACCAATTTCATTGACACAACAAAGAGTAGTTCCACTCCCTATACTTAGGAAAAATATTAGGCACATTTCTGCCTGTAAGCATGTTTTGTCACAATTCCATATATGGTTTGGGGCATATGAGTGTTGTTCATATGTAGTATAAATAATTTCATATAAATTGGACACAATTGCAGAGCATAGATTTAAAGACCCATCTATGTTAAGGCCATCGATTTTACATAACAGAAGGTTTGTATGCCTTTTTTTAAACCCACTCCATAATGATTTACCAGGAAACCCATATTTGAAGGGGTTTGGCATCCCTTGACAAATTTGGGATAATGTGTATTTAAGTTGTATTAGCTCTAACTCATGTCCCAATTAGTCCATATCCTTACACCACTTAACCACCTTTCCATCCTCCTCTTCAGTCATAATTGTAACATTCCCTCTACGCTTTATATAAGTCAACCCATTTATCCAATATTGTATGTTTGAGGCAACAATCACATTTTTTTTGTAGAGGCACGAATCAAATATCCCCTAAAATCTATGCCATTAATTTTAGCTAGCATGTCTTCCTTTGTACAACCTCTTATGGAACTGACCTTATTTGTTGAACTTGCATCTTGCACTGTGGTTGATGATAGCTCTATGGTTGATGGTGGGACAACATGATCTGCCACCACATTTTCATTCTCAACAACATTTTTGGGAGCATTCACATCACCCCCCTATCGTCATTTGATGAATTACATCGTAGTTGTCTCCCTGGTCCCTCGCCTCATATTCCTTGTACAAGATGTAGTAGTAAATCTTGGCATGGTTGCAACAACCTATAGATTTACCATGAAATTCTAATTAATTTTCTTTTTTTTTTAGTCTTCTTTTTGTATCAATGCATATTGTTTGCAATGGTAATTTGTGAATAGTCTATGTGGAATTGGGAATGTAATTACACAATCCTTTTTTTTTCTTCCTACAGGTCATATATTATTGTGTAAACATTATAGGAATTCTCTTTTCTCAGTTTTTTTTTTCCTTAAAAACGTTGTGAATCTATGCATTTACTCTGAAACACTTGGTGATGGTACCTGGGCTATTTAGTGCTAGGGATGTTTAGTATTTTCTTTTCAGATTCCTCTGTGAGTCGTTTTTTTTTGTTACCTATAGGTCTCTGCTTTGTAATATTTTATGTTTTTGTACTCCTTTTCATACATAATGAAAGGATGGTCTTTTACTTCTAGAAAAAAAAAGTTAACTTACAATTACTTTATGCTTTGAATAACAAGGTATCCTATATTTTATCCTGATTAACATCAGCAAAATTAAACAATAAAAAAACAATAGTAAACGCAATTAATAATAATAACATCAACTTGATAACACTATTCAACAAAATTAAACCAAAAAACATTGTGCACACACTTTGGTTGTATGTCTCCGACAACTTATGAGTAGAATGAATGTTTCAAATGAAATTCAGTAAGGGTTAAGGTTTGAGGAATATTATGGAATATTGGCATGGATTACCAATTCAAATGTATGTTCCAGATTTATTTGTACATGATCTAATGACTGATAAACTTTCATGGTTGATCCTTGTGCCTTGCTATGTTTAATTCTTGAATTGAAAGGGTTGGCGCCATTTATTATATTCAGTAGTTGAATGGTGCCATTTATTTCCTTCATTAGGTTGAATGGTTCATCACACATGTAGATATGAATGAGACACATTTCACATGTTCTTGTGCAGGTATTACCCAGTCATGGGAAGTGTTGCTCTAGTGGAAATCCATGGATGCTTGTTTGATGGGATATATGTATTGTTGGAAAAAATTTAATGGAATGTTTCGTAGTGCATTTTGACTTAAGTGGTAATTCAGATGTGGAGGTAGTTGGGACATGATTTCATGTCAACTTGTTATGTTAAAGGCTTAATGTTTGACAATTGTTAGTCAAATAAACATATAGGCCCATTTTGGACATAAGTTAATAAGTTATATAGATGAATATTAACTATTTATGTGCAATTTTTTCATGTTTTATTGTGATTTTTGGATGGATGTGTGGGACCAGTACTATAACAACTATTTGACCCTACACAACAATGGAATCCTCTCCCCTAGACTCAATTGAAATTTCCAAATATTTCCTTTAATAAATTGGAACATTAGATTTTGATAATTTCACTTATAAGTTGAATAATTGGGTAAGGAGGCCCAATGACAATAAAAACATGGATAAAATCCCTCTTGTATGAAAGGGGATCAGCCTTGGAACTAGATTTCACACCCTCATGTGTGAAAGGAGACATTTGCAAAGAGGTTTGACCAAGTCAACTAGCACAGAGGTATGAGGTGGAAAGCACTCTATGGGACAACGCAGAGGAAACCCTAATAGAGTGGGACCCATGGAGAGGGAGCTATCATGTGTTTAAAAGGAGGGCAATACAACCATTTTTCATTATGCATATGATTATTTATTTCATGTCTTCTTAGACATTTCTGAAACCTCGACTGTTTAGTTGAGTTGCTATGCTGCTTAGCACAAGGATTTCCTGCTTAGGAATCCTTCTCCTTTCTCGAGAAGCCTCTTGATGGAGATGTACTAATTTGTCTCACATATAGGCTTGAGGCCAAGCATATTCCTCCAGGACAACGTTATTGCTGCAACAACATAATTCTGTGTTGCAAGGTGTTGCAGTGAGAAGTCACAACACCTCTTCCATTGCTTGTTTTTCAGAGGGAGAGTCTTTATTTTCTTTGGAGGATCAGTTTGGAAGCTATCAGAGCTTATTGAAGATATTGGCACTTGGCCAAATCATTCTATTCCCCCTATAGTGCAGTACCCTCTTAGACTGTGTTATTTTCATGGAGCACTTGCAGTGAGGGATTGCAGTGTTGATTGGAGGGTGAGATCTCAAGTGTAAGGATCAGCCTTCCACTTTGGAGATCCATTGGAGGAGGTATACTTTAGATTTCTTATCATCTTCAGCCTTCTCTATTGAGTTCCAGATTTGAGTTGCAGCAGCTACCCAACAACTCCAACATTTTTCCATTTTGTATATTTCAGCCAAGCCCTTGGAGGATTGATGTATTATTGCTTCTAAGGGTTAGAGCTTTGCTCCCCTATTGTATTTGAGCCATTTCTTGTCATATATTTTAGTTATTATGTAATATGGAGTAGTACCTCTTATAAACTGCGTCCTCATAGCCTAGGTTTATGCATAAATAGCAGTGTTCTCTATTTTCATGTACATGTCTTGTTGAGGCTTGCATTGCCTTCCTTGAGTAGATGTTTCCTCAAGAACTTGTACTTTCTTTGCTGCTATAACATTATTTGATGGCTATTTAGATCTTCATATTCTCATGGTTGTAAAATAACGATTTATTTCCAACTCTTGTGCTTACATTGTTGCAGCCCCCTCATCGGGCACTTTCTGAGGACATCTAGTAGTGGGAGATCCATTTAACCAATCTAGAAGGATTTATTTGGAGCCTCCTCTTGGATTCAGGTCTTAGATGCATTAATCTAAGGGATCCAGGTTCTGGTTTCAATTCCTATAGCAGCCATTACTGGAAAAAGCGTTTTCTAGTCATGCCTTGCTAGCTGTCCCGAATTGGGAACATTACACTCAACCAAGAGTGAAGACGAAGATAATTGTTATTTAATGTTATGGAGAATGTGGGTTCATGTGTTACTATTATTCGAAGAGAATGTGACTTTAAATCCATAATTCATAGTACTTCACACTTCCACATTGAGAGAAGCCTATAATTCCAGAGCTTCACCCTTCTTGGCACAAATGAATCTTCAATTGTTAACCTATTTTTAAAATTTCTTAGCTCTACTGATTGAAAATAAGTATACATTATATAATTTATAATAAAAAATTGTTGTTTAATAAAATAATAATATTTATTTTATTTACATACAATATTTTTTAAAATAGATAATATTATTAATTTTATGAATTTATAGTTGTATATTTTAATTATTATTGTTTAAATGTTGTCATCCTTTTTTTTCATTAATCTTGTTTAAAATTTGGTAGTATTTTAAAAAAAATTATATTTAGGTTGTGTAATCAGTAGAATTTAAATGTCTTATAATTTAGAACACTAAATTCATTTATATATTCAAAAAGCATATTTTATTAATTACAATCCATAAATCCATGACACTAAACTCATTTATATATTCAAAAAATCATATTTTATTAGTTAAAATTTATAATTTTGCGAAAAAAATATCTCATTAAAATTTGAAACCAAAAACCATTGAATATTTATATTATTTTTAAATATTTGATAAAATATTGCATTTTTAATATTTCAATATAATAATAAAAATATTTAAAATTGCATAATGCTATTTTTTATTATTTGTAGCTTTTGATATGAGAGGTTGTTGGGCACATTTTCTTTCCCTCTGGGTAGGAAGGCTAACAAGAGAAAAGAAATAAAATTGAAAAATTAATTGCAATCATAATCACTCATTACATAAATAAAAAATGATATTGTTGCAAATAGACTACTGCAAACAGAAATACACCAATTACACATTCAACCACATATCGCTGCAAATGAACCCACACAACATTCAATCTGAATTCTCCATTAACTGAAATAGATTTTACAGAAGTTATAGCTCTCCCCGCCATGGCGGTAGGGAGGTTGCACAACCTCTTCAAAACTCCTCACATGCTCAAGCCCTATGCAAATTTCTGTCCAAAAGAGAGACTCAAAAGACTCTTCCCAAAACTTAGTTACATGTTGATCATAACCCCTAACCTTAAAGCCCAAGATGGAATATTTTATTATTTTCACAAAAATATCTCCAACATACTTACCCTCCCTTAAAATTAAATCACATGGGTCATTTCAACTTATCTCATTTCACATTTACATTAATTTCCCTAATTAATATTCTAATTAACACATGGGATCCAAGAGGACCTCAACACAAATTCCTAGCTCGTCCTCGAGCCAAGTGTAGACAAACATCCATACCTTCTTGCACTGCTACTACGCAATCCAAATCCTCATTTGAAAGTTGAGCTGCAAGCTGCTCCCCTACTCTACTCTACTATGTGCATCCTCCTTGCACACTTCTTCTTCCTTCTATGGGCATCCTGATCTCTTTCTCACAATATCCCAATCCTTTCACCTTCTCTACTCTACTACCCAATGCAACCTCTAATTAGCTCCATATAATTCTCCCTCCTTCCTCTATCCATGTCAGTTTCTCAGATATTTTTTCCTATATCACTACCGATGTTATTGAACTTCTTTGTTGAGTCCGAGTCTTTTTCAATTAAACTCTATCTCTCCTTCTCTACTCTGTAGGGGTTCTTTGAAAAACAAAAAAATATTATAGTATGCTGCTAAAAATAAAATCACATTAACACAACGAGTTGGTGCATTTGTTGGCAAGATTTAACCTGTAACAAAAAATTTAAAGATTTTTTGTTCTACATATTCTAGATTGGACTGGGATCCCGCAACACAATTTGTTGCATAGTTCTTGAACAAATAATTAAACTATATGCTCTTACGATTCTTCTCCATTTCTTCAAAATTGGTGTGATATTGATGTGTGGATATCTTAGGCGAGCTTTTAACTAGCACAACCACTTTTACCAATGTGGTTGATATACGCCGATAGGCATATATGAAGCACATATAGAACCACATTAGTAAATGTGGTTGATATACGTTGATAGACATTTATCAATCATATTAATAATTATTAGATGTATAGTGCTAATGTGGCTATTAGAGATGGTCTAGTTGTACCTATTAATAACTATATAATAATAACACACACACATACACACGCACATATATATTTAACGATAACAAATTAACATAGTATAATAATAGTATAGGGTTATTATTAATAATACTTATTTATCTCCTGGATGCGGGTGTTTAGGTTGGCGATCAGTACGTGGGCAACATGGTGGGTTGGCGCCTGGCTTCTTACCACCGCCATCCGGCCTCGCATGATGTTTGTCATTAATCACTCTTCCTCCACCTTCAATGTTGCGTTAATGCAGCTCGTCCCTCCACACTAGCTTGCAAGTTCTTCAACAATGGCGCCTCCCCATAGTCTCATTCATGCTCCTCCCCTACGCTCGAGTTGCTCCTTTGCTGCCGCAGAGCCTTGCTCTCGGACCAGCACTGGGAAGCGCTGTGCTCTGGAGTGTTGCATCGATTTGATTCCGGGTATTCATGTTTCACAAAGTCCTTTCTGCAAACTCAGTCGCCTTTCGACCTCTGTCATCTCTGGAGCTCCTTTGCTGGCTGAAGCTCGACCCCCTTCTGCCCTCCCTTGCCTTCACAGTATTGCTGACTGATTTGCGCTGCCTGTTCTTCTCATCATGCCCGGATTACACCAAAGAATACGTTGCAGGCGGGGAAGTTCTCATGGGCAAGTGGTCCGCCAGCCCTCCTCTTCAACCTCTGATTCCTCACCCTACTCCTTGGATTTCTGCACCGATCGTTATCCCGACACCAGGAGTGGTCGTGGACGGGGTCGTGGGCAGCTCAATTCAGAGGCGCGCTCTCACCATTCCACCCCTGTGCAGTCTCATACAACTCAATTTCGGTTCCCCTGTACCTTCATTCATTCCTCTTTCATGGCGAATGTTACCATTGTGCTTCAAGAGGAATCTTCGAGTATGGTTGTCGCGACTCCGGGGGTGACTCTGGAGAAGAAGGTGGAAGATAGGTACATGGCACTCCTCCGACAGACGGCAAGCAGAGCAAGGATCCTAATGGCATTGCTCCCCAGGACGTGAGCTTTCAGGCTGGTCCGTGCGTCCCCACTAGTGGTTGTTTCACAGGCAAGGAAGGCCATCCTGCTGAGGAAGAAGACCCCTACAAATATGCATGCCACGTCGTTGAAGAGTCGCTTCCCACTTCTCAAGAATCTTAATCAAGTCTTTGTTCAAAGGTTTTTGTTTCCCAGTTGCTTGAATGGGCTCAATACCATTTTGTCTTACAGTCGTCATATGCTCATCAGTTCTCATGCTCAGACTTTTACTCTAAGGTTCAATTATCGGTTTCCCCTGCTAGGGCGGCACATATCTGCTTGTTTCTTTAGCTTTTTGTTATGGTTTCTGAAGCTTATCTGGTCAGATTTCAGTTATGTAATGGGTGGCACTTATCTGCTCATTTGTATGGGTCCAGTCATACTGTCATGGTCTTTGAAGTTCTTCTGGTTAGTTTTCAGTTTTGTAATGGGTGAATGCCACATCTCTGGGCTAGACACTGTCATGGTATTTGAAGTTCTTCTGGTTAGTTTTCAGTTTTGTAATGGGCAAATGCCGCATCTCTGGGATAGACTTCTCGAGGCCACTGCCTCTCTGTAAAATTTTTGTATCAATAATAGGAGTAGACAAATTCAGAAAAAAAAATAATACTTATTTATCCCTCACCATTATTTTAATTGTTAGTATACATTTATTAACACATTAATATAAATATCAATATATTTTATATATAATGATAGATTTATGAACTATTCAAACATAACAATACCAAACTCTAATATTACATCAATTTTTATAAGCCTAATACTATAAAAAATAATATTAAAAAACCCAATATTAAAAAACTAACATTTCATAGCCTAATACTAAATGCAATATTATAAACCCAAAATAAAAAACTGCAATACTACAAATCCAAGGGATTAATACTATAAACCTAAGGGGAAATAAATGCAGGGGTTTAATATTATAAACCCAAGGGATTAATATTATAAACCCAAGAGCAAATAAACTAAATGGAAAAAAACTAAACCTTAGGATTAAAATGTTACATTATTAATACAAACAATATGATACATCATGATATTAAATTTTAATATTAAACTAAATATTGTAAACCCTAACATCATCAAACCCGAAATTATAAGCCTTAAGATGAATATTAAAAACCCTAAGGTTATAAACCCTAATATTATTATTATAAACTCAAATAATAAACCCAATATATTAATGATATAAACCTAAGTGATTAATTAATTTTAAAAACCCTTGGGAATAATAGACCCAATGGGTTATTATAAACCCCAATATTAAAAATTGAACATTTCAAACCCTTATACTAAATGTGATATTATAAACCCAGTATTATAAGCCCAAAGGGAAATAAACCCAAGAGATTAATAGTATAAACCAAATGGATTAATACTATAAGCCCAAGGGGAAATAAACATAAGGGTTTAATATTATAAACCCAAGGGATTAATATTATAAACCCAAGGGAAAATAAACCGAATGGAAAAACACTAAACCTTAGGATTAAAATGGTACATTATTAATAAGAACAATGTGATACATCATGATATTAAACTTCAATATTAAACTGAATATTATAAACCTTAACATCATCAAACCCAATATTATAAGTCCTAAGATTAATGTTATAAACCCTAAAATTAGTATTATAAACTCTAATAATAAACTCAAGATATCAATGATATAAAATGAAGTGGTTAATTTTATAAACCCTTTGGAATAATAGACCCAATGGATTACTATTATAAGCCCTGTGGATAAATATTATAAACCCTTGAGATTAAACCGGAAGGTAATATTAATATTATAAACTCCGTTAGATTCTGCCTGCCGCCCACTGTCAAGGGAAACTCACCAAGGTTCAATAAGTTTCTTATTTCGAGAGTTTTTATTAATAATCAAGGATGACTCTTCTCCAAAACCCTGTTTTGGAGAAGAGAATGTCAGATTAGTAGTTTGTAATAATGTGTTGGAGCATAATTTGAGCTATTGCAAAGAGGATTTCATCAGATGGTGGCGGTGCACTCATCATTGATTATGGACAAAAATGGAAGGCGCCTACTTCTAATGATTACTGCAGGAGGAATGTGCATAAGCTGCAGCCATTGGTAGATTGTCTTGTATCTTAAAGCAGTACCTTTGATGAACAACAATGTGACTAGAATATCCTCCTTTCGTTACTGTGCCATCTACATCGATACCATTAAAGGATTTTTTGAAGGATCTTCATACAGCCATAAAACTCTGTGAGCCAGCTCTAATTTCTGTTGATGGAGATCCTTGGTATATATGTTTTGGTCCTCAGCTAGAGGCACATGTATATAAATATTCTGGAGAGTTCAAAGTGGCAAATATGACTGTAAAAAGGAAGACAGGGAAATGTGCAACATTTCTTGCTAATGTCGATAGTCATTCTTCAGCTACTGTACATTTTAATGGAAAGGTGTTTCATCTGCCACCTTGGTCTGTCAGCATATGGTCTGATTGTAAGAATGTGGTATTCAACACTGCAAAGGTTGGATCTCAAACATCCATCGTAAACACGAAAAGGAGGCGCGAGCGACCCACTCGGGCGTTTTTCGCAGTGCAAAAATATAACCAGAGCGACCCACTTGGAGGTCGAGCGACCCACTTAAAATCAGAACCCAGAAATTCATTTTTGCTCCCAGGCTTGGATTTTTCCTTCAGGAAACGTAAGGGCTCATCGTTCAATCTGAACGATTATGCAAGCTAGATTGCTGCTGCCTTTCATAAAAATATATGTCTGCTGAAATGACAGCAAAGGAAATGTTTTTGCATCGTGATGAAATGGTGATGTGTTATCAATTCTGTAGATGTTTTCGTTGTCATATAATAGGCTACGTTGCAGCTGGAATGGGCAGAATACAAATCTCAACATATTCCCAAATGGCATCGAAATTCTTAACCAACACAGAGTCCGATATTTTTATGGCGCTATTGGTTGAAATGACTTCTTGAAGAATCAACGAAATGTCTACCACAGCAGTTATGGAATGCACAGATAATGTTTCTGAGAACAATTTTGTTGGTGGTAATGCTGGTTTTACTCCAGTTTTGCTCAGAACCACACCATAACTAAATGAAAATTATTAGGAATCTCATGGAAGGTTTGTTACAATACAAAGGAATTGGATATGAAGTGTGTAGAACCTGCGAACCATAATTCTCCACATTTAATCAATTATGGCCATGAAAGTCACACTCCAACACGTTGTCCAATAGCGTTATTTTCCATGCTCTGATCAGTCATAACCTCCATTAATTGCCTCAGTGAAGCCATTAAAGGTGGCTTTGGAAACGGACACGGAGTGGAAGGAAGAGTAAGTGTCATTTGGCCTAAACAAGGACTGCACTATTTTCATCTCGTGAATGGCTTTTACTCTCTTGTTTTTATTTGGCAGTCTACAGTTAGTAAACAAAAAGAAAACCTAAAATCTCATATCATATGCTGCTGCAAACTAATTGGGGAATAGGGAGCCAGAGATTATAGATAGAGCTGTGGGTGGAATTGAAATTGGTTGAGCAGAAATTATCATGCCCACTGTGTGGTTATCGCTGAGAAAATCATTGCAGTGTAAGGCCAGAGGACCAGGATGTGCACCATCCAGAAAGCATTACAGTGGTGATGGCGAAGGGGGAATTAAACCCTTCTTCCGAGGTCTTTGCAAGAAAGAAATTTATAAAACAGTGGACAACATTCAACAGCATTGATCAAGAACTGTTGATGAATTCAAGAAGATTTCTCACACAGAAGTAATGCCATTTGGGATTACAAATTTCAATTTTATGTGAAGAGGCACTACTGTTGTAGGAGAGAAAAGCACTGCTGAATAGCGAACAAAGAGAAGAACAGATTAAATTTCCTATTTATAACTCCAGATTTCCTAATTCGAAGGGCCAACACATTTCCAGAACATTTGGGGGCAGAAATGTGCAAAGTGGAATTTCCTAGGTGGCAGTCATTGCACCATTTGGGCATTCGATTCAACATCTGTGGCAGCATGGAAACGTGCCCTCAGCAGAGACACTTGTCATGATATTTTGGGAGGATGGTATAATGGTAATGGGAGTGAATAAAAGTCAAAAGCTAAATAGACCACTATCCCAGCAAGGAAATCGAATTCGTTGGTCTATTTTTGGGTCTTCAAGCTACATTTCAGAAAGTGCAGCTCCAGATTTTGCTAATTCATCAGTCATCAAACAGATTCGAGTAGAAGAAGGAGCGCTATTCTATCTTCAGGAAAGCTGATTGGTTATTAGTTTTATTTGTTTAATAATGATAAAACAAATTCCTTGTCTTGGGGTCGATGGTTTTCCCCTAGCAGAGTTTATTTAATGTATTGAAAATCATTTTGTAAAGAGAGGAAAGAGAGTTCTGAGAGCTAGTGTAGGAGAAAAATAGAGTTTTATTGTACAGTTTTAGACAGAGATTTTAATGGAGAAGTATAGCTCTGTTTTCTGAGATTCCTGTGGCATGAGATTTAACATTTGTGTCTTCTGTTGTTTCATATGTAGCCTGTTATGTGTTTATGTCATTTCATGATCGTTTCCATTTGAACAAATGAAGTGTTAAGGTAGAATTCATAATTTATATGCTCTGCCTTTAAGTTTGTTCAAATTTAGTGTTTTCTTCTGTTTGACAAGGATTCATCTTCTATGCCCTTGTCAACTCCTCAGCAGTCCAGCCATTCCATTTAATCTCAATTTGATGTTAAACTTCATGCTTACCTTGGCTCAGGAGATAATCTGTGTTTTTCATTTGATCTCTGCTCTTGCTGTCTTTGCCTCACACAGCCCAGAAAACCCCGACATTTATTAAAAACCTCTTGCATATCTTTTTACTAGCCTAAGATTAGTTTTCCTTATCGGTCATCTCAGCCCCATTGAAAATTTTCCGCCGAGATAGACCCAGAGAGAGCCCTCTCCTGTCCTCGTAGGGCTAGCTACGAGGCTAAGGTTGGTTTGATGTTGCCTCGAGTTTTGCCTTCTTCAGCCTGTGGCAGATTCGAGCGCTAACATAGTGGCGACCATACTGGGGAAGATCTTTCCCCGGTAAAGGATAACAAAGTTGCAGATCTGATGCTGATGGTGGACAGCAGTCAGACACCGCAAGGCTGAAATCATTCACCCGGCGACTTCACACACTAAACAATCCAAACAATCAAATGCTCCATGGTGATTTCACTGCAGGCAGATCAGTAGCTTCAGAATTGTCAAGATGGACCGGATTGCAAGAAGATACGCTCCCATGAGCCGAGATCACATTCCAGGTTTTCCGAATAAGATGCCCAAGGTGGATTGGTCGAGGAATCTGCCTACGTTTAACAATGATGGTAAGAAAGATGCTGCTTTACATCTGATTAGATTTCACATGCATATTCGCAAGTTGAAGGTGGCTTTTCCTGAAGATTGTTTGATGAAGATATTCCTAGCCACTCTGGAAGGTGAAGCCCAATCTTGGTATGAAAATTTGCCGCTGGCCTGTATTTATTGTTTAGAGGATTTTCATGCCCTGTTCATTGAAAAATATCAAACATCTTATCCATCGTTAAATTTAGTTCATGACTGTTGCAAACATGCTTATTCTTTTATTGAAAGCCTGGAGAAATATTATGAAGATGATAATTTCATGAATGATGAAATCATGGAGGCCCTGTACGAGAATCCATTTCAGCAGAATGAAGAGAACCTAAAGGATACCTATCAAGGTGCTCAGGAGACTTTGCAGCAGGTTGAAGAGGGCCACATGGCTGAAAATGATGAAAGAGAGAATGTCATTTCAGATCTGCCCACGGAAGACAGCAGCATGCAAGTAAGTCCAGTTCCAATTGCAGATTGTGATAATGTCTAGACAGCTACTTCAGATTCAGATTCAGATCAGGATGACCAAGCATATCTTGTGCCGAAGCCCATCAAGGAGAACTCTGCTGTTGAAATCATCTGGGATGCAGAAAACACAGTAATGGATCCCAAGGTTCACAGTCATACTGTCAGCCCATCATTAGAACACAGCCTTCATAAAGAGGTAATTCAATTAGTTCATGAAAACCAGAATGAGATCTTTGTGCAAGTAAGTGATAAATCTCCTTTCAATAACTCAGTAATGAATGATAGTTTGAATGCCCTGTCATATGAAGATAATTACTGTTTGAGCAGAAGAAAACAAAAGGCATTGTCTCCTTTGTCTGAAGATGAGATAGATCTACTTTTGAAAGGTCATGTTTCAGCCAAAACTACAACAGATTTGCAGTGCATACATAATCAGGAAAGTGTTGGTGAAATTTCTTCCTCTGTTCAAAAAGATGATTGTCTTGTAATCAGTTGTGTAGATCAGCAAACAGATAATTTTTTCCTTCACAAAGATGACAAGGCTGTCATGTTTGATAACCTTGAAGATTGTTTTTTGTTTAAAAATGATCTAGATCATGAAGTTGAAGAGTATATGTCAGAATTTCTCATGGTCAAGGAACCTACAGCTAACACTCAGATGGCAGATCTGTGCATTTCTATCCCTCAGAAATCAATTGTCCTTTCAGATCAGAGTGAGGTGATTACTAGTATTTTTGCAGCTGGATCTCCAGATAAGCCAGTGCTTCAGGATTTTCAAGACCCCTTCAGCATTCTTCTGCAAACATTAGAAAGGATAAATGTTGCCTGGTTTATTATCATGAGCTTTGCTTTCAGTGATTGTGTTGAGTTGCCTACAGGTTTAGCATTCTGCCTACTTGAAAAGAGTAAGAGCAGAAATTTGAGGTGTAGCCATCTGCTGGATTGGTTGCATTGGAAAGCCAATTATACATGATTGTACATATCACATCAATATGCAGGGGGTTGCCATCAGGGTTTTGAAATTTTGATGGACTGCTGCCCTTTTCAGAAAGTTTTTGTTTAATTCAGTCATTTCAGTTTGCATCAAGTTAGTGTGAGTCGAATTTCTAGTTAAAAAACTGAGTTATCAGTCTTTAGTTTGTTTGTCAGAATAATGATTCCATCGCCCAATGGATGGAGGCACTGTCTGCTCTCCCAAAGCTCTGCGGTTCTTGGCACCTCCAAGAAGCGGCAGCTGCCATCCCCATTGGAGCCAATGTTAGACTCCGTCTTGTCAGTCTACTGTCAGAGGCAAACTCACCAAGGTTCAATAAGTTTCTTATTTCGATAGTTTTATCATTATTAATAATCAAGGATGACTCTTCTCCAAAACCCTGTTTTGGAGAAGAGAATGTCAGATTAGTAGTTTGTAATAATGTGTTGGAGCATAATCTGAGCTGTTGCAAAGAGGATTTCATCAGATGGTGGCGGTGCACTCATCATTGATTATGGACAAAAATGGAAGGCGCCTACTTCTAATGATTACTGCAGGAGGAATGTGCATAAGCTGCAGCCATTGGTAGATTGTCTTGTATCTTAAAGCAGTACCTTTGATGAACAACAATGTGACTAGAATATCCTCCTTTCGTTACTGTGCCATCTACATCGATACCATTAAAGGATTTTTTGAAGGATCTTCATACAGCCATAAAACTCTGTGAGCCAGCTCTAATTTCTGTTGATGGAGATCCTTGGTATATATGTTTTGGTCCTCAGCTAGAGGCACATGTATATAAATATTCTGGAGAGTTCAAAGTGGCAAATGTGACTGTAATTAGGAAGACAGGGAAATGTGCAGCATTTCTTGCTAATGTCGATAGTCATTCTTCAGCTACTGTACATTTTAATGGAAAGGTGTTTCATCTGCCACCTTGGTCTGTCAGCATATGGTCTGATTGTAAGAATGTGGTATTCAACACTGCAAAGGTTGGATCTCAAACATCCATCGTAAACACGAAAAGGAGGCGCGAGCGACCCACCTGGGCGTAGAGCGACCCACTCGGGCGTTTTTCGCAGCGCAAAAATATAACCAGAGCGACCCACTTGGAGGTCGAGCGACCCACTTAAAATCAGAACCCAGAAATTCATTTTTGCTCCCAGGCTTGGATTTTTCCTCGTGGAACAGAAGTGGCTCATTGTTCAATTGGATTTGTGATTGGTGGAAGCACAGATTGCAGCGTTTGCTTTGTTGCAGAGTGGATGTTCGTTTTAAATGACAAAGTTAGTGCAAGGAAACAATTTCTATAATCGTGACAATGGTGATGTGTTATCAATTCTGTAGGTGTTTTCGTTGTCATATAATAGGCTACGTTGCAGCTGGAATGGGCAGAATACAAATCTCAACATATTCCCAAATGGCATCGAAATTCTTAACCAACACAGAGTCCGATATTTATATGGTGCTATTGGTTGAAATGACTTCTTGAAGAATCAACGAAATGTCTACCACAGCAGTTATGGAATGCACAGACAATGTTTCTGAGAACAATTTTGTTGGTGGTAATGCTGGTTTACTCCAGTTTTGCTCAGAACCACACCATAACTAAATGAAAATTATTAGGAATCTCATGGAAGGTTTGTTACAATACAAAGGAATTGGATATGAAGTGTGTAGAACCTGCGAACCATAATTCTCCACATTTAATCAATTATGGCCATGAAAGTCACACTCCAACACGTTGTCCAATAGTGTTATTTTCCATGCTCTGATCGGTCATAACCTCCATTAATTGCCTCAGTGAAGCCATTAAAGGTGGCTTTGGAAACGGACACGGAGTGGAAGGAAGAGTAAGTGTCATTTGGCCTAAACAAGGACTGCACTATTTTCATCTCGTGAATGGCTTTTACTCTCTTGTTTTTATTTGGCAGTCTACAGTTAGTAAACAAAAAGAAAACCTAAAATCTCATATCATATGCTGCTGCAAACTAATTGGGGAATAGGGAGCCAGAGATTATAGATAGAGCTGTGGGTGGAATTGAAATTGGTTGAGCAGAAATTATCATGCCCACTGTGTGGTTATCGCTGAGAAAATCGTTGCAGTGTAGGCCAGAGGAGCAGGATGTGCACCATCCAGAAAGCATTACAGTGGTGATGGCGAAGGGGGAATTAAACCCTTCTTCCGAGGTCTTTGCAAGAAATAAATTTATAAAGCGAGTGGACAGGCATCGATCAAGAACTAGTGATGAATTCAGTAAGATTTTGTCACAGGAAGTAATGCTCATTGGGGATTACAAATGTCAATGTTATGTGAAGAGTACCGGCCTGTTAGAGGAGAGAAAAAGCACCTGTGTCTGCGCGAACAACAGCAGAAGAATAGGATTAAATTTCCTATTTATAACTCCAGATTTCCTAATTCGAAGGGCCAACACATTTCCAGAACATTTGCGGGCAGAAATGTGCAAAGTGGCATTTCCTAGGTGGCAGTCATTGCACCATTTGGGCATTCGTTTCAACAACTGTGGCAGCATGGAAACGTGCCCTCAGCAGAGACACTTGTCATGATATTTTGGGAGGATGGTATAATGGTAATGGGAGTGAATAAAAGTCAAAAGCTAAATAGACCACTATCCCAGCAAGGAAATTGAATTCGTTGGTCTATTTTTGGGTCTTCAAGCTACATTTCAGAAAGTGCAGCTCCAGATTTTGCCTATTCATCAGTCATCAAACAGATTCGAGTAGAAGAAGGAGCGCTATTCTATCTTCAGGGAAGCTGATTGGTTATCAGTTTTATTTGTTTAATAATGATAAAACAAATTCCTTGTCTTGGGGTCGATGGTTTTCCCCTAGCAGAGTTTATTTAATGTATTGAAAATCATTTTGTAAAGGAGGGGAGAGAGTTCTGAGAGCTAGTGTAGGAGAAAAATAGAGTTTTATTGTACAGTTTTAGACAGAGATTTTAATGGAGAAGTATAGCTCTGTTTTCTGAGATTCCTGTGGCATGAGATTTAACATTTGTGTCTTCTTTTGTTTCATATGTAGCATGTTATGTGTTTATGTCATTTCATGATCGTTTCCATTTGAACAAATGAAGTGTTAAGGTAGAATTCATAATTTATATGCTCTGCCTTTAAGTTTGTTCAAATTTAGTGTTTTCTTTTGTTTGACAAGGATTCATCTACTATGCCCTTGTCAACTCCTCAGCAGTCCAGCCATTCCATTTAATCTCAATTTGATGTTAAACTTCATGCTTACCTTGCCTCAGGAGATAATCTGCATTCTTTATTTAATCTCTGCTCTTGCTGTCTTTGCCTCACACAGCCCAGAAAACCCCATCATTTATTAAAAAACTCCTTTCTATCAGTTTACTAGCCTAAGATTAGTATTCCTTATCGGTCATCTTAGCCCCTTGAAGATCCTTTTGCCGAGATAGACCCGGAGAGAGCCCTCTCCTGTCCTCGTAGGGCTAGCTACGAGGCTAAGGTTGGTTTGATGTTGCCTCGAGCCTCGCCTCTTTCAGCCGCGCGGTCGAGCGCCCAACATAAACCATAAAATTATAAAATCCAATATTAAAAAATGAACATTTCAAACCCTTATACTAAATGCAATATTATAAACCCAATATTAAAAACCCCGACATTATAACTTTAAAGGATCAATATTATAAACTCGAGGAGAAATAAACCCAAGGGATTAATATTATAAACCAAATGGATTAATATTATAAACCCAAGGGATTATTCATATTAAAAACCAAACATATTAAAAACCCAAGGGATTAATAAACCAAAGCGATTAACATTACAGACCCAAGGGAAATAAACACAAGGAATTATTAATAGTATATAGCCAAGAATTAATGTTGTAATCTTTAGGGATTATTAACAAAATCGGTCAATAAACCCAAGAGATTACTAGTATAAAACCTAGGGATTAAAAACCCAAGGGATTAATGAACCCAACTAATTATTAATATTCTAAACCCAAGATATTAAAAACCCTAGGGAATAATGAACCCAATGAATTATTAGTATTATAAACCAAATGGATTAATAAACCCAAAACATTAATATAATAAACCCAAGGGATTGGTAAACCCAACATATTAGTATTATAAACCTTGGGGATTAATATTATAAGCGCTAACGTTACAATTTATAAATCAAAGAGGTTAATATTAAACTGAAAATAAATCCAAGAGATTAATATTACTATTAAATTATAGATCCAAGAGATTAATATTAATATTAAACCCAAGATATTAAAATTCTAAACCAAGAGAAGCAGTATGCAACCCTAAAGTTTACCTAACCCCAGATTCCTCTACCGCGTCTGAGGGCGTTTGCGGGATCTGCCCTTGCAGTTGGCTTCCTTCTGCTCTCCACAGGGCGCTCACTGAGCGGGCTTGTCTTGGATTCGGCGGTCATGAAGGGTGGGACTTCCTTCAAAGAGCAGGTGATGGGCTCATCTCATGCACCTGACTCCTCCTTCTTCACTCATTTAACAACCTCTTCTGCTAGTCCAAGGATGGATCAAGTTCTTAGCAACAGATCTCAGCGTCAGAATGAAGACAAGGCTTCCAAGCTCTCGCGCCCTGACGCGGTCGGTCTTTAGAATCTGGGGACTACGGCAGGAATCCCTACTTCTCCTAGGAATCCAGAGGAGCCCATATCGGAGAACACAAAAGTGAACCAGGACAAAGGACTGGCAGCAAAGGCCTGCCATCCGAAGGCGACAAAAATTCCGAGATAATAATATAAGAACCGGACATAGAGGTTTATAGAGATTATATGAAAGAACATGCAGTTATCTGTAAGTTCATGGGTATTTGGCCTTCAGAAAGAGCTCTGAAAGGCTAGATACAGGCAAAGTGGAACCCTAAAGGGGCCATAGAACTGCAGCTTGGCTTGAAGGGATTTTTCACAGTGGTGGTCGCCCTGTTAGAAGATAAGGATCGCATTTTTGAGAGTGGGCCGTACTTTTTTAACTCTGTTGGCCTTTACATGACATTTCAGAAGGAAAAATTTATGCTTAAACAAGAAGATTTCACAAGAGTCCCAGTTTGGATCAGACTTTAATTGCTTCCAATGGACTACTGGGCATCATCGGTGCTTCAAGCTATTGGAAATGGCCTAGGGGAATATATCAAAATGTCAAAAGGTACTCGCAATGGCCACTACATCTCATATGCCAGAATATGCGCCTACATTGTTGTTTCAGGAGCTCTGCCCGAAGCCATTAGCCTGAACTTTAGAGATGAAATATGGCTTCAACCGGTGGATTATGAGCACATCCCTTTCCTATGCAGGAAATTCCATGAACATGTTCACCTATTTCGAGACTGCCCACAGAACAAGCCACCTCCAAAGAGGATACACTGGAAGCTAAAGATGATCAGGGCTACACCAAATTTATTCATAAAAACAAGTAGGCGAGAAGGCATATAGTGGGAAAGGAAGCACCCAAACAGACCATGCACAACAGATATGAAATCCTCACATATACAACAATGGAGAAGGGAAAACCAAGCAATAGTGCAGAACAAAATTCAGAAAAGTACAAAGACCTGGACATAGACATGGAAAACAACACTAACCTAGCTTCTCAGGAACAGGTCACTCTGGAGGAATCTGAAATGGAATATACACAGGACCCACCTACTTCGGAGGACAAGGCCTTAGAAGAAATAATGATAGGAATGGATCTGCAAAAACTATCAAAAAGAATGGACCATCAAAAGGCACCGAAGACATACTGAAGTTCAACTCCGAGACAAACAGCATACGATCCTACGAGCTCTCCAAAAGCAAAGAGAAAGTCAAAACAAAGGTGGGAAGATTCAAAGTGGTGGCCTCAAGGTGAATCTCAAGGCTAACACGCACATTACCAAAGCTCAACAGAAGAGAAAGGGGTGAAAAACAACGCATCAACACCTGACCAAACTAGGAATATCCCTCATTAATGCTGGCAAGGTAAAGGCTCTCACTGTCTCTCCCAATATTTTTTCATGAATTGCACAACATGGAACATTAGAGGACTTAACAGTCCCTCAAAACATAAGATTCTCAAATCAAAAGTAATCTGTAGAAAAGCTGATATTCTTTTACTGCAAGATACAAAAACTGGTCTGGCTGATATGAGCACCATACAACAGACCTGCTTCAGAAAAAAGTAAATCCATATGGCCATTGCTGCTTAATGCATGACAGGTGGCATTGCTACCTTCTGGAAGGACTCCAGGTTCTACTTGTTAGATTATTTTGCTTCCAAGCATGCCCTGACTACCATTATTCAGGTCATAGGAAAAAAAGAGAAACTTTTCATTACAAATGTTTATGGCCCCCATTCGGTTAAAGAAAGACTTGAGTGGATCACTCAATTGAAACTCTACCTACATTCTTTCAACTATCAGATGAATATTCTAGCTGGGGACTTCAATATGATTTTAAACCTAAAGGAGAAGAGGGGTGGTCTTCGTCACCTGGACTTGGACTCCAATTCTTTCCAAAGTCTAATTGATGATTTTAAACTAATAGATACTCCCACAAAAAATGGGGTCCATAATTGGAACAATTGGAGAGGGGGGGAGCGCCAGATTGCCTCCCATCTGGATCATTTTCTTCTCTTTGAAGAGATTTTCCTTTCCTCTTTGGAAACAGAGGTTTCCATTGCACCATAGGTTGGTTCGGATCATTGGCCAGTTGAGTTATCTTTTCAGATTTCATTAAGGCCCAAAAATTCTCCCTTTCGGTTTGAAGCTTTCTGGTTGTCTCACCCATAATTTCAAGAAAAGATAAAAGAATGGTGGTCTTTTGATCTGCCCCCACAAAATAGAAAAATGAAGAGCTTCCACCATAGGCTCAAGTTTATTAAACAAGAGATAAAAAAATGGAACAAAGACACCTTTAGGGACATTACCATCGAGAAAAAATTATTTGAGAATAAGCTCAAGGTTCTCCAACAAACTATCATTCAGAATGGCTTAAAAGAGGAAACAAAGCAACTCGAGTCAAAGCTTCAGCATGAATGGGACCAACGGGATACTCAAGAAGAGATTCTCTGGAGATAGAAATCTTGCATCCAGTGGCTTAAAGAAGGGGAGTGAAATACTTCTTTTTTCCACAAATCGATGATTCAGCACAGGAAGGCCAATAGAATCCTTAATCTCATGACCACATAGGGGCAGAGTGTGGACACTCAACAACAAATTGAGGAATAGCTTCACAGGAATTTCTCAAGTATCCTTTAGGAAAGTAATCACAACAATGAGGATCATATCAGAAAAATTACAAACCACATTCCTTCAATTTTAACCAAGGAACATAATCAGATGTTGTTAAAGAAAATCACTATGGAGGAGCTGGAAGAGGTGGTCCATGCTATGCTGGATGGCAAAGCTCCTGGTCCCGATGGATTCACCATCAAATTTTACAAGGCTTGCTAGGATTCTATTAAGGATTTGGTGTATGAATTGGTGGAGGAGTTGCAGGTGAAGAAATCCATTTGCCCCTCTCTCAATGCCACCTTCCTGAATCTCATCCCCAAATCGGAAAGATCCAATTCCCCAGATCAATTAAGACCCATCACCCTTTGTAATTTTATCTATAAAATCATTTCCAAAATTATTGCCAATCGGTTAAAATCTCTTCTACCTCTCCTTATCTCAGAGAACCAGACTGGCTACGTAGAGGGAAGGCAAATATTGGACAACATAATTTTGTCTCGGGAGATTATTCACACTCTCAAATATCAAAGGAAACCGGGGATGTTAATCCAGTTATACAAGTCCAAGGCCTTTGATAAAATTAACTGGAATTATATCCCCATGTGCTTGCAGCGTTTGGTTTCAACAAAGAGATCATAGCTTGGATCATGACCCTTGTATCGGGGGCCTTTTTCTCCATTCTCCTCAATGGCTCTCCCACTGCTATCATTAATCCCTCTCGTGGCATAAGATAGGGTGAACCCCTCTCTCCCTTCCTTTTTATCATCTTGGCGGAGGGTCTTGGCTGGTCATTCTCCACTGCCTCAGCTTCTGGATTGATCTCTAGTCTTCGGCTTTATCCTCAGCTTCCACCTTCTACCCATCAGAAATTTTTCGATGAGACTCTTCTTATGGGATGCCCAACACTAAAGGAAGCCATATCCTTTCAAAAAATCCTCAATGACTTTACATTAGCCTCTGGTCTGGATGTCAACCAATTGAAATCTAAAATCTTCTTCTTAAACACCCCAACTACCATACAATTGCATATTGCTCGGGTTTTGGGGTTTCAAAGAAGCTCTTTCCATTCTAATTATCTGGGTGATCCCCTTACTAATAAGCCCCTGGCCCCTTCTAATTGGGAATCCCTCAGCTCTAAGCTCAAGAAGAAGACTTCAAACTGGACCTTCAGGGCCCTTAATCTTGCCGGAAGATTAATCCTTGTCAAGTTTGTCCTCCAAGCCATGCCTATCTATCTGTTCTCAGCTATTACAGCTCCAAAATCGGTCTCCAACCAGATCAAAACTATCCAAAGGGATTTCCTCTGGAAGGGAAAAGCCATAAATGGTAGATGGGCTTTGGTCTCTTGGGATAAGGTGTGCTCTCCAAATAAAGCAGGGGGTCTTGGTCTTAGAGACCTTGATCTCCTTGACAAGGCCATGGGAGCTAAAACTTGGTGGAGATGGCTAACAAACACCTCGAACAACTAAGCTCTCCTCTGGAAGGCCAAATATGCTCCCATGATTCCTTGGGATTCTATGGTTAGGCTTTTTGGAAATCTCAAAGGATCACCAATGTGGAATAAGGCCTTGGAGAACAAACTAATAATTCAACAGCATTGTTTCTGGGAAATTGGCAACGGTCAGCAGGCTCTTTTCTGGGATGATGCGTGGGAGCAGAGCCCAAACTGGATAATGAAGACTACAGACCCCTAAAAGAGCACCTGGAGGAGAAAAAAAAAGAACAGTCAGGGATTTTTGGATGATTGATAATAATACTGGTTGGAGGGAATGGAAGAATTTCATTGGCCTCCTCCCAGCCCATCTCCACAATTCCTTTAACTCTCTCATGCAAGAGCTCAGCAAGAGGTAGATTCAAAAAGAGGAAGGCCCTGACATTCTTCGGTGGGGAGCTAATTCTTCTGGAACCTTCAACATAAAAGAAGCTTACAATATTTTACAAAACCTGACCTCTACTCAAGCAGATACTAAATGGAAAATATTGTGGAATCGAAAGCACTGGCCAAATATTGGTCTCTTCATCTGGTTATTAACGCACAGGAAAACTCTTACTTGGGACAACCTTCAAAGAAAAGGTTTTCAAGGCCCCTCGGTTTGCAGTATTTGTATGTTGGATTTTGAATCGATAAACCATATTTTTAATACTTTCCCTTCACCTCTAACATCTGGTCTTGGTTCCATTTAGTTTTCAAAACGTCGAACCATGATCCTCCTCTCCTCAAATTAAACTATGATGGGGCCTCCAAGTACAATCCGGGCCGGGCTGGATTTGGGGGAGTGTTTCGCGATGCTCAGGGCATCATTATGTGGATCTACTATGGCAACTTGGGCCACAACACCAATAATGTGGCTGAATTTCAGGCCTTAGCTAACGGTCTTGACATAGCCAAGCAGAACAACTTCTAGCCTCTTTTGGTGGAAGGTGACTCTAACATCGCTACCCAAGCTTGCAAAAAAATTCAGCAGGGGGGGAAATTGGAAAAAATCTCAACTAGCTGGCGCATCAATAGACTTCTCCAGAGAATAAGTGACAATATCAACATGGTAAAAGGAATCTCATTCCACGCAGTTAGAAGAAAAGCTAATGGCCTAGCCGATTACCTGGCCAACCAGGGGGTCATCACGCTTGAGTGGTTGGTGTCCAAAGATTGGACCTCCCTCGAGTGTGGCGATTTAAAGGCTAACTGTAATGAAATAAATAGAAATGATCAGCGCAAGGCTAGCATCCTTCCCCAACCGCCGATTCCTGACAAGCAATATCAATTATGTACTGGATCATGATTCAGACATGGGATTTCACGGAGGAGCGATCTAAGCTCAGTTCGGGTAAGTCTGTCATCCTGCCTCACACAATGAATTCGCACGCACCTATATTTTGGCCTCCCATGCATCTTAGTCTTGGGAAGGCGGCCCGTTTCTCCATGCCCAACCTTATTTATCTCCTCCTCCGCAAGTTTTTTTCTCATTCTGCCACAATCTGGAGAAGCATCTCCCCCATCCCCTCTGATCTGTTACCCTTCCTCTCCGGGCAGATGCTTGTTCTTGCCCTTGTCGAAGCTCCTGCCATGGCTCCTCGCAGAAGACCCCCCCCCCCCCTATCCTCCCCGGTGCAGTCGCGCCTCCAACTGGGAAAGCCGTGCTAGACCTCCTATGACCCAGGCTGAGACCCAGGCTCGTAATGCGGCTAGAAATTTTAGGGATGTCACCCCAGCTCCGTTGCAGGATTACTTTGAGGGTTTGGATGCTGAGGTTGCAGCTCGGCGAAGAGCTACCTCGACTGAAATGGTGGACGAGGAATTTCAGTGGATCCTGGATCCTGGCCTTACTCGGAGCAGAGAGAACCTCTTTACAAGGGCGGTTGATCTGCATTGGAGTACTAAAACTCTCCTCTCCCTCGCATTGTAGGAGAAGACCAAACTCAGCCAGAATCTTGAGAAGAAAATTCAATCCCTCTCTCAGAAATTTGAAACCTATGTTCGCACGGTGCATCATCTGCGCTTCGTGGAGAGTACCTCGCCACATTTTGAGCTTTTGAAGAATTGCTCCGGGCTGCCTCAAAGCTCAACTATAAAGACGGAGGCTAGCCCTTCGTAGCCTTCCCCTTTGGATGAGGGTCCTTCTTGCCGCTCCCCTACTGACTGGCTAGATGGCACCCTGGAATGCCCGATCAGCATCGACGAGGTTGGATTTGATGAAGATGGTTCTCCTGTTGGTCCTGTTCCTCCTAGGCTGTAGCCCTTGTTGGTTTCTCATGTTTTGCGGTCGTGCTCTTTTAATGTTTCTTTCGAGCCTACGAGCTCGTTTTTTTCTGTCTCGAGCCTGTGTGCTCTGATTTTGTTAAGGACTTGGTTTTTGTTCTCCCCACCCAGCTTCTCCCTCCTTGTATACCTTCTCCCTGGGTGCGGGATCCTTATTGCTAAGATGCAGATCAATGGTCAGTAGCCAAGTTGGCTCTTCTCTGTAATTATATTTTTGTTTATTAATGTGACTAGACCCTCCCTAATTTACAAAAAAAAAAAATTCTAAACCAAGAGATTAATAAAATTAAGGAGTTTGTATTATAAACCTAATGAATTATAAATCCAAGATATTTAATGTAAACCCTATGATTAATATTATAAACCTTATGGATAATATTATATCCTAGGAATATGAACTTTAATAAACCCAAGAGATTGATATCATAAATGTAATGGAATAAAAAACCCATGGGGATTATTAATATTAATAACCACAAAGAATTATTAATATAATAAACCCAAGAATTAATATTGTAAACTTTGGGGATTATTAACACAATTGATCAATAAACCCAAAGGATTAATATTATAAAACTTAGAGATTAAAAACCCAAGGGACTAATTAACCCAACTAATTATTAATATTCTAAAACCCAAGATATTAAAAACATTAGGGGATAATGAACCCAACTAATTATTAGTGTCATAAAACAAAGGGATTAGTAAACCCAACAGATTAATATTATAAACCTAAGGGATTGGTAAACCCAACGGATTAGTATTATAAACACGGGGGATTAATATTATAAGCCCTAATATTACAAGTTATAAATCCAAGAGATTAATATTACACTCAAAATAAATCCAAGAGATTAATATTAATATTAAATTATGAATCCAAGATATTAATATTAATATTAAACCTAAGATATTAATATTGTAAACTAAGGGATTAATAAACTAAAGGAGTTTGTATTATAAACCAAATGGATTAAAAATTCAAGAGATTTAAATTAAACCCTAAGATTAATTTTATTAACCATATGAATAATATTAAATATCCTAGGAATATGAACCTTTAGGTTAATAAACCCAACAGATTATAAACCCATGGGAATTACTAATATTAATAAACACAAGGAATTACTAATATTATAAACCCAAGGATTAATATTGTAAACTTTGGGGATTATTAACACAAGTGATTAATAAACCCAAGGGATTAATATTATAAAACCTAGGGATTAAAAACCCAAGGGAATAATGAACCCAACTAATTATTAATATTGTAAACCCAAGATATTAAAAACACAAAGGAATAATGTACCTAACTAATTATTAGTATTATAACCTGAAGGGATTAATAAACCCAACAAATTAATATTATAAGCCCAAGTTATTGGTAAACCCAACGGATTAGTATCATAAAACTCGGGGATTAATATTATAACCCCTAATATTACAAATTATAAATCCAACAGATTAATATTAATACCAAGCCCAAGATATTAATATTATAAACCAAAGGATTAATAAACTAAAGTATTTTGTATTATAAACCTAATGTATTATAAATAGAAGTGATTTAAATTAAACCCTAAGATTAATTTCATAAACCTTATGAATAATTACGTCGTAAGGCGTCACTCTTTGAAAAAATCTCCAAATTGCACTCTGTATTGATATGCACTGTTAGATGGAGCGTTAGACGATTGAAACATCATGTACCGTTGGATTCAACCCTTGAAGTTTCAACTAACTCCTTGGTTCATGACTATTTTTTTAACCGAAACAAAATTTTGAGAGGAGTTGGAAGAGGCGGCCACAAGTCGTATCCATAGTTTATCCATGGGTGCTCTAGACCACATTTTTTTGGTGAGAGAGTCTATCATTGAGGCGGTTAAGAATTTTCATTATGGGATTCAGTAAGATTCAATTGAGTAAGACTCACATGGTCTCTGCACACCAATTCACAAAGAGCTTGTCCTCTCATCCTTGTAGTCAAGTTTTGTTTTTATTGTCGCGAATTTCAAAATTAGAGGTGTTTAATGATTTTTTTTATAGGTGGAGGTGTTTAATGATTTGTGTTATAGGTGAGGCTTTTCCCATTAGTGTTTAATTTTATTTTTATTTTTTACTTGACTTGGGGTTTACCTCTGTTACCAATCTAATATCCTCACTTCCTGCAGCGAATCTCTAGTCAAGTAGACGGTTTAGTAAAGAGGAAATCAAGGTTATTTTCTCAGTTAATCCCTTTCAATTAGGGTTCAAGATTTCGTGCTCCAAAGCTGACACACCCTTTGAAACAGGTACCAAAATGATTTGACAATTTCACTTGCCGCAACAAATATCTAGTAAAGTAAACTGGTTAATAAAGAAGACATCGAGGTTTTTTCTTAGTTAATCCATTTCAACTAGGGTTTAGGAGTTTGTGCTCCATAGCTAACTCACCTTTCGAAACAGGTACCAAATTATTTGACAATTCTATGCATTTTATTTTCCACTCTATTCTACAAATTCAGGTGTGAGGTTATTGATTATTTAACTTATTTTTTTGTTGCAGATCATGTAATTTGGTGTTCCCTCAACCTAGATTTTGTACAGGTACACTCTCTTATTCCAACCTATTATTTGGCTTACTGTATCTACGGTTTTACTACCATTGGTTTCTTCTGTGACTAGGAATTGTTCTTTCCACTTGGGATGCCATTTTCCATTGGATCTGGTTAAAAATATTGGCCATTGGCCCGTTTTAATTCGACTGTTATGAATTCTTACAAGTACGTACTCTAAGCATCACTTCGGAATTTGAAAATGTTTAATCCCTAAGCTATGGTTTTTTCATCACTTGCGCGGCTCTCACACTAATTATGTTTCTCTAGGTTACTGAGAGTGGAAAATAGGAGCGGCATAGAACTGACCGATTCAATGGGGCGCACAAAGGTTTAAACGAATTTAGCAAACTATGTAAGAAAATTTGGAGGATTATTGGATTGATGGCAAGAAGCCATGATGGAGTTGATGAAGGTTGATGATTTCATTGAATTCATAGAAGCTATGGGATGATTGAATCAATCAGAAGGACAAAGGTGGTCTTCACACTAAATTTGTTGGTAAATTCATGGAGTTCTTCAATTTGAAACGATTAGTTGATAATTAATGGTCTGCGTGGATTCTTGTTTTGATTTTTCGAGTCAAATAGGGATTATTTTGTTCAAGACTATCTTAATGATCTATTTGTTAAATTTACCAAAATTTTGTATGTTGATTCTTTTTTCCGCATTATAGAAATGTTTTTTCCTTTTCAGGTTTCTAATTATTGCAATTTCTGCTTAATGAATCTATTTTTTTTGGAGTTTTATTTTCCGTAGTCGATTTATGCATAGAGCACCGCCTTTCTCATGTTATTTTTGATAAATATGCCTGGAAATTGTAGTATGCAAACTATTCTTTCGGTCTTGAATGGAAGCAGTGGAAGAGTATCTTCTTGCCCACTTTCGGTGAATGATTTTATGATTTTCCAAGGAAAATTCTCTAGTGGATTTCATCGTTTGAGAAAAAATATTCGATCGGCTACAAAATTTGCAGAGAAAATTATTGATCAGCATGCGATTTGCTTCCTAGTGGCCAACATGTAATAGGTCATTTCTGTAGCTGGTGATTTTCCAGCAGCATTTTCACTACTGATCGTGTAGAGGCAGAGGGATGAGTGTCAAATTCGTAAGGAAATAAGATATAAACATTTTTGTGTTGTATTTGAAATTTCTGGGTAAATGATCTCGGGCTTTTCATTCTAAACGGTTAATTATGCAGTTACCAGTTTAATTCCAAAGAAAAATAATCATTTAAAGCTTATGTTTGATTGAAATGCAGGGTGTGTGTATCCTTTCCTCTTATAGCCTTCATCCAGCTTTAAAGGCGTATTGAATTGCGGAAGTGAGTTTTGATTTTTTTTTGGCAATGGATGATTCGAGGCTTCAATGGCAGAGGAGCTTTAAGTG
The DNA here is from genome assembly GCA_034641835.2 of Pinus albicaulis. NCBI lineage: Eukaryota > Viridiplantae > Streptophyta > Pinopsida > Pinales > Pinaceae > Pinus > Pinus albicaulis. The sequence goes on along the minus strand of CM076571.1, from coordinate 193,551,046 downwards.
TTTGTTTTTTGGAGAGTCTATCTTCGATCATATGTTCCATTCTTGGCTAGAACATCACTGTTGTTAAGATATTTATCATTGTTTACCTGGATTGTATTCTCCAAATATCACATCTGCAATGGCAACTTCTCCTCGATATCCAACCTAGAGAATAACTTAAATATTGTCACTATTTTTAGAAAATAAAATATCAAAAGGACCCTTGACATAATCAAAAGAATTATAGGTCTCTTAGATGCATCTGCACCTTGGGTTACCAGGTAATGTTGCTGCCCAGGTAACAACAACCTAGTATTAACATTGTTGCATCAACATTGCTTGTTGTCTAGAATCCAGAAGATGAAGTAGAAAAGAAAAGAAGTTGTTGCCATTGCTAATTCCATGCTTCTTCAAGTATTTCCAAAGTCTCTCAGCCAAAGCCATCAATCCACATTTCGATCTGTGTGAAGAAGATGAGTTGGGGGTGATTCAGTCTTCCTCTTCATCATGTAACAAATGCTTACAAATTTTACCTAGTTGAAGATGGTTTGGATCGTGGTTATGGCCCAACCTACAAGTACCATTGCAATACCTGCATAATTGAATTAAATATGATGACTACTGTTATCCTCTTGTATTCTACATATTCACTAGGTGACTATGGATTTTCTACAGTCTGCTAAAGATAGCATTCCTTCACTATTAGCTATCTTTCGAAACCTCACTGCCTTCATTATCTTCATAAAGCCTTTCTCCCTATCTCTCAGTTTTCCTTCTCAAAATCACCTTGTTGCTCTTAAAAACTCATCTATGGGCTTATTTCTCTCATTTCCACTCTTTTTCCCTTCCAAAAGCATCTTTTCCTCATTTTCCCCACTAAAAACCCACTTTCATTCCTAAAAAATCCAATTAAACCCCTCACCTCATAAATTTCCATTATTTCCTTAAAACAATGTAAAAAAATCCCTTTTTACATTGCTTTTAATAAAAAAACAAACCTTTCGGGACCCATTTTTATATTAAACTTTTTATTATTAATATAAAGCCCGACCTTTATGTTTTCTAACCCAACTCTTTATATTTTTAACCCAACTCCATTTAAAAATTAAAGCCCATGCTTTAATGTTGTTAACCCCCCGCCTTTGTTGAAAACCTCGTATAACCCTTCCATTTTCCTTTAATAAAAAAACATTTTCCGCTTATATTATTGACCCCCCAGGCCCCGCATACATCGAAACCAACATCACAAATGAAGCCCCACCACCTGTTCACCCAGGCCCCACTCCCTCTGACTTTCCCGCTGTACCGATCCCCGACCACTATTGATCTTCTCCCCCCGCTCCAACGGCCTACAACCAATATTGCACATCTATTTGCTTGGGGGTTAAATAATACCTAATCCTGTGAAATATGTGGTATTCGCCCATGTCCCATCCACCACGCGTCACCCATGGAATGGAATCGCACGCCTTCTCCCGAAACCGTTTACTACTCCTTGTCCCATGTGAAAACTGCCTCACGCGCTTGCGAAAACCACCGTTCTTCCTCCCGCCATAAATTAATGCCGCCTCCTCCATTAAAATAATCTGAGGTCCTATGTCTTTGCGATAAATCCCCGATCCACCATCACCACCTCTGTAAACGCTCCTAACACCTGAAAACCACAAACAAATGCAAAAAGGCCCCTCTACGCAGGTTTTAAGCTAACAGTTTGTTTTTATTGTGCAGGTTTCATGGTAGGAATGCGTAATTGGCATTCCAAGGGCCCAAAATTGTTTAAATAAGTGATTTGGGTGACGATCCAAGGAGACTTGTTTCATTTGAAGGACCGGAGGCACGAGATCAAGCATAATCACCGATGGATCATGATCATTTGTGGTTATTTAAGCCCTCCGATAGCAAAGGATGCCTACACCAATCAGTAAATACAAACAGAGATGCGGGCAAAGGATAAAAACAGTCAAAGGACTATGATAACAAATATTAAAGGATTAAATAGATTAATCAAAGATTAGAAGACAGAAAGGCAGAGATAAAACAGATAGTGGACAAATCAATTTTAAAGACCTAAAACAGAGTTTAAAGGATAAAACAAAGAAAGATCAACATAGAAGAAAATTTGAATGACTCAACAGAAAACATTTACTTCTTCAAAGGACACATTTGGACACCTACAACATGTTTTATTTCAATAAAGACATCAACAATTATTAAAACAGTCAGAGATATTTCTCAGCTACTCAGGAGTTATTGAAAAGCCTTAAAAGTCAAATATTTCCAAAAGTTAGCTCAAACAGTTAAATTAGGAGTTATTATTACAGCGAGTCAGTCTCAAATATTTTTTCTTGGGCCTTGCATGGCTCAAAGGTCAAGATAACATTAAATCTGTAATAACTACAATCTAAAACCCTAGCTTATCATCACCTCCTCATTTTGCAGATAAATATTGCACGTATGCTTCATGTTTATTGTTGGTTGGTTATTTAGTGGATTGGTTGGTTGCTTGACTAGTCGAAGACTGCTAAGCTAGATTTGAGAAAGCTCTGAGTTGCAGAGGTCTATTGTACTAGAGTAATGTAACTATTTTGAACATCATTAATACAAGTACGTTCATAGGATTCTTGAGCTATGTTAATGGTGAGATTTTCCTTCTTTGTCAATGTTTTTATTCTGTTTTCCATTTTGTCCATTATTTATCTGATAAAAGAATAGAAATTTTAGATTAGGATATGTTGTCTTGGCACCCTAATTATGTCTGCATTATTTATCTCAATGTTTTCTTCTACAAGGTCTAATTAGAGAATTATTAATTGCTCCCTGGTTCCACCTAGCTTGTTGTCTTGGAAATTATTTAATAGAGTCAAGCCAAAGAAGTCTATGGTATGACCTATCCTTTGGTGTAGCTTGAAATATTTTTTTTAAGGCCTTTGTTTGAAGTTTACTTAGTAGATCCAACCAAAGAAGTCTATGGTAAGTCTTTTCCTTTGGTTTGTCTCAAGTTGTTGCTTTAAAGGTCTTTAGAGTGTTTTATTAAAGAAGACAAGTCTATCTTTCTCTTTAGTTGCATTCATTGTTATCTTAAATTTTTCCTTTGTCTAAAAGTAATTCTAGGATTGTTGGATTCTTGTCTTAAAGGTTTTCTTATTAAAGTCTGGCCAAAGAATTCTATGGTATGCCCTGTCCTTTGGTTTGTCTCCAACAGTTACCTAAAAGGATTTTCTTGTTGAAGTAGAGTTAAAGGATTCTTAATTGCCCTTTAGTTTTACTGTTTTCACAACTTAATGTCATTTCATATCCTTTTAATCTAAGAGATACACTTGATATAGTTAGCTTTCCCTATGAAAACCCTTGCAGAGTTGATGAACAATTAAATCCTTTTATGACTCCATAGCCCAATGGATTGATGTTTCTCATTGTCTACCTATTCAGCTGAAACACTCCCTCAATTAATCACACCATTGATCTATCAACCTATCAATCAATCAAAACAAACAAGTCCTAGAACTTCATAACTAGCCTAACATCATAAACAAAAGCATAAATATATATCATCTACAAACACATACATAGAGAGAGCCCTCTCTGAGTCCAGGAAGGCTAGGTCGTTGGACTCCAAAGTGGTATGATGTGGCTCCCTGCAGAGTTTGTTCTTGCCAATCTTGCAAATCAGGGGGAGCCAACATAGTGGTGACCATACTGAGGAATAATAAGTTATTAAAAAACTTAAAAAATATCTCAAAAACTCGGAAAACATCATATTAACTTAGATGAATCAAGTGTTATCCAAGAATGGTATTTGGTTGCTAATGGTGGACAACAACCAACCTCAAAACAATTAAAAATCCTCCACCTAGTGACTCCAATTGTTTTCAGTAGGCCTGCTGACTCCACTGGTTTTCCATAGACTCCACTGGGAAACTTATTTTATCATTGAACCTCAACAGAACCCAGTCAAGAATACTTTGTGGATTAAGTATTTATTTCCAAGATTTGCTTGTTTCCAATACTGTTATAAACTTTTAACCTCTCTGATTTTGGGTCCAAATTCTAGCTTCTAGAAGAATTAGCACTAGATTCCATCCTGACCCAAACCCTCCTACAATATTTGACAATCCTAAAAGCATCCTTAGGAAGTCTCCCAGATCTAAAAACTCAACTATTAGCAGACCTATCCACAAAGCAAGTTACCTACCTAAAAAAATTAAAGACTTTCAAAATATCTGGTTGTTGATGGTGGATAGCTACCTCCCTCAAGAAAGTTGAAATCTTCCACCTGGAGACTCCACAGCTCTCATTAAGCCTAAATACCCCACTGGTAGAAGAATCCAGACTAGTTGTGAAGATGCAATGATCCTTTTCTCTTACTAATTAAAAAAAATATCAAGATTTATGGCATACCCTCTATCTAGTAAAGTTTTAAATCAGTTATCAAAATTATAGCTTAATGAAGATCTCCTAGAGGTTGTTTTTCTCATTTTGAAGTCAAGCAGATTGAAGACAAAAGCTAAGAAATTTTTTCTGGAGATCGTGGTCGAAAGATATGAAACTGATATTTACCTTTTAAATTCTCAAATTTGGTCATACAAATTCCAAGATCCTAAAGAGTTCTTGGAGAGTCTTCCTTCCCCTAAACAAGAGGAAATTGTACTACCTCTTGACTTACATGACAAGGATGATGGTACTTTCAAGTCCCAGACTGAAGATGAGGTTTCAAGGCTTGATATTGGGGATACAACTGACCAACTAGTCATTGAAGACCTAAAAGCAAAAGTTTTACATCATGCTTTTATTGATCCTATATTAGATTACATGGAGGTTTATAAAGATCAGATACATAAAAAGTTGCCACTACATATGATAAATTTGGTTATAAGAACACATAATCAAGTTATGCTTCTGTTTTTCCTGACAAGCAGTCAAGTTATCCACCTGTTTTTGCTACTACTTAACTGGTTGCACTGGTATTATTGCATCATTTAGAACAACATAAATTTCAGTAGATTAGGATAGATAGGTATGCAAATAAGCTTGGAACTATGAGCATATTTCTATTTTTAGTTTCAGATTGTTTTGACAAAAAGAAAGAAAAGAAGAAAAGAGGGCAGATAAAAGAAAAGGTAAAGCCCCGTACCAAAAAAGAATGTTTCTGAAAGTGTGCAAGTCCAAATGCTACTAATTTTGAAAAGAAAGTTTTGTTCAATCATACAACCTAATCTTGATTGAACAAATTTTGAATTTCTGCTGATAAGTTAGTGAATGAATATTTTCCAAATTGTTTAAACTTGGCTTATCAGTAGATTAGGAAAATATATTGGTTCCAAAGTTCAAATCTAAACCAAGAGAAAAGAGAGGGATGAATGACAAATTCCAAATTACAGCCCTCAGTTTTAATTTTACCTTTTGCAAAAATAAATTATGTGTGTAGCTTGTTCAAAATTCCACAGCTCATGACAAATAAAACTTCTTAATCTTGATTTAGTCATGCTTTAAATTTCCCGTTGATAGATTAGAGAATGAAAATTTGTCAAACTGTTTAACCTTGACATATAAATAGATTAGGTAGAGAATAAAAGAGATCATCAGTTTAATCTGAGCCTTTGGATGATATAAGGGTAGAAGTAGATAGTTTTGCTTTCAAAAGAAAAAAATGATGTTAAGGGTTTGCCAATCTAAATGCACCCAAATGAAGAGAAATGTTAGAATATTATGATGGGTAGGTAGAATTGATGTTGTAGCAATAAGTGTTTTTCAAATTTTAAAGGTCCAAGTTACAAAGAACAATAGCAGATCAGCAATTATAGAATGAAAAAAATCTTCCAAGTGCAAACAAGGCATTGATCTACAGTTCTAGAGATTTGAAATCTAAGGTACTTGACACCTCCTAAAGGAGCTGCCCTCCCCAGCTAAAGCCACTATTATCGTCCTGTATTCTATAGATTCACTAGGTGACTATGGATTTTCTACAGTCTGCTGAAGATAGCATTCCTCCACTATCAGCTATCTTCAAAAATCTCACTGCCTTCATTATCTTCATAAAGCCTTTCTCCCTATCTCTCAGTTTGCCTTCTCAAAATCACCCTGCTGCTCTTGAAAACTCATCTCTGGGCTTATTTCTCTCATTTCCACTCTTTTTCCCTATAAAAAGCATATTTTCCTCATTTTCCCCACTAAAAACCCACTTTCATTCCTAAAAACTCCAATTAAACCCCTCATTTCATAAATTTCCCTTATTTCCTTAAAACAATGTAAAAAAATCCTTTTTTACATTGTTTTTAATAATAATAAAAAAACCTTTCGGGACCCATTTTTTATATTAAACTCTGTTTTATTAATATAAAGCCTAACCTTTATGTTTTCTAACCCAACCATTTATATTTTTAACCCGACCCCTTGTAAAAGTTAAAGCCCCTACTTTAATTTTGTTAACCCCCCACCTTTTTTAAAAACCTCGTATAACCCTCCCTTTTCCTTTAATAAAAAGTGTTTTCCGCTTATTTTATTGATCCCCCGAGCCCCGCATACACTGAAACCCATGTCACAAATGAAGCTCCGCCACCTATCCTCCCGAGCCCCACTCCCTCTGACTTTCCCGCTACACCGATCCCCGACCACCGTTGATCTTCTCCCCCCGATCCAACAGCCCACAACGAATATCACACATCTATTCGCGCAGGGGCTAAACGATCCCTAACCCTATGAAATAGGCAGTATTCACCCATGTCCCATCTGCCACGTGTCACCCACTGAATGGAATCATATGCCTTCTGTCGAAATCGTTTACCACTCCTCGTCCCATGCGAAAACCACCTCCCGCGCTTGCGAAAACCACCGTTCTTCCTCCTGCCATAAATCAATACCGCCTCCTCCATTCAAATACTCTGAGGCCCTGTGGCTTCGCGATAAAGCCTCGATTCGCCATCACCACCTCTGTAAAAACTCCTAACACCCAAAAACCCCAAATAAATGCAAAAAAGCCCCTCTACGCAGGTTTTAGGCTAACAGTTCGTTTTTATTGTGCAGGTTTCATGGCTGGAATGCATAATTGGCATTCCAAGGGCCCAAAATTGTTTAAATAAGTGATCTGGTTAATGATCCAAGGAGACTTGTTTCAGTTGAAGGACCGGAGGCTTGAGATCAAGCATAATCACTGATGGATCATGATCATTGGTGGTTATTTAAGCCCTCTAATAGCAAAGGATGCCTACACTGCTCAGTAAATATAAACAGAGATGCGAGAAAAGGATAAAAACACTCAAAAAACTGTGACAACAAATATTAAAGGATTAAATAAATTAATCAAATATTAGAAGATAGAAAGGCAGAGATAAAGAAGACAGTGAAGACAAATCAAGTTTAATGACCTAAAACAAAGTTTAAAGGATAAAACAAAGAAAAATCAGCACAGAAGAAAATTCGAATGACTCAACAGAAAACATTTACTTCTTAAAAGGACACATTTGGACACCTACAACGTGTTTTATTTCAATAAAGACATTAGCAGTTATTAAAACAGTCAGAGATATTGCTTAGCTACTTAGCAGTTATTGTAAAAGTTATTGAAAAGCCTTAAAAGTCAAATATTTCCAAAAGTTAGCTCAAACAGTTAAGTTAGGAGTTATTATTTCTGTGAGTCAGTCTCAGATATTTTTCCTTGGGCCTTGCATGGTCTCAAAGGCCAAGATAACATTAACTCTATAATAACTACAATTTCAAACCCTAGTTTAGCATCACCTCCTCATTTTGCAGTTAAATACTACATGTATGCTTCATGTTTATTGTTGGTTGCTTAGTTGGTGGACTGGTTGGCTGCTTGATTAGTTGAAGACTGTTAGGCTGGATTTCAGAAAGCTCTGAGTTGCATAGATCTATTGTACTAGAGTAATGTAACCATTTTGAACATCAGTAATACAAGCACGTTCACAGGATTCTTGAGCTATGTTAATGGTGAAGTTTTCCTTATTTTTCAATGTTTTCCTTCTATTTTCCTTTCTGTCCATTATTTCTCTGATAAAAGAACATAAATTTTAGGTTAGGATATGTTGTCTTGGCACCCAATTTATGTCTACATTCTTTATCTCAATGTTTTCTTCTGCAAGGTCTGATTAGAGAATTCTTAATTTCTCTTTGGTTCCACCTAGCTTGTTGTCTTGGAAATGATTTAATAGAGTCAAGCCAAGGAATTCTATGGTATGCCCTGTCCTTTGTTGTATCCTGAAATATTGTTTTTAAGGCCTTTCTTTGAAGTTTACTTAGTAGATTCCAGCCAAAGAAGTCTATGGTAAGCCCTATCCTTTGGTTTGTCTCAAACTGTTGCTTTAACGGTCTTTAGAGTGTTTGATTGAAGAAGACAGGTCTATCATGCTCTTTAGTTGCATTCATTGTTATCTTAAATGTTTTCTTTTTTAGAAAGTAATTCTGGGATTACTCAATTGTTGTCTTAAAGGTTTGCTTACTAAAGTCTGGCCAAAGACGTCTATGGTATGCACCATCCTTTGGTTTGTCTCCAACAGTTACCTAAAAGGATTTTCTTGTTGAAGTAGCGTTAAAGGATTCTTAATTTCCCTTTAGTTTTACTATTTTCACAACTTACTGTCATTTCATGTCCCATATAATATAAGAGATCCACTTGATATAGTTAACTTGCCCTTTGAAAACCTTTGTAGAGTTGATGAACAATTAAATGCTTTTATGACTCCATAGCCCAATGGATTGATGTTTCTCATGGTATATCTATTCAGCTGAAACACTCCCTCAATTAATCACACGATTGATCTATAAACCTATCAATCAATCAAAACAAACAAGTCCTAGAACTTCATAACTAGCCTAACATCATAAACAAAAGCATAAAGATACATCATCTACAAACACATACATAGAGAGAGCCCTCTCTGAGTCCAGGAAGGCTAGGTCCTTGGAATCCAAAGTGGTTTGATGTGGTTCCCTGTAGATTTTGTTATTTCCAATCTTGAAAATCATGGGGAGCCAACAACTACGAAGACGAAACGTGCCATGGATTTACCATACCAAGCTACTATACCAAATTTACTTTGCACATACGAAATGAAAAATATGAATATTCGAGCTTAAAAAGCTTCAGATTGTTTATGGTTATATATTATGCTTCAAGGTTTTTTCTCTTGTTTTTGCTTTTGAGGCAAGTTTGTCAGCCATCAACTATTTGTTGGAATATATTAAGGAAGGACGATTAAGAAGCGTCCATTACATAAGATTAAGATTATATGGGGGGCCAAGTTTTGAATATTATTGAGTTTGAATATCTTGTCTCAGGAGGAAAGTCAATTTACGTATTTTAAATGCCATTTATGTGATAAATGTGTGCCTATAATTTTTGGGGCTTCACCTCATTTCTCTCATGGCATAAGTCTTCTGATTTCCTAGAGATTTTGAAAGAAAACCTTCCAAACTTTTTCTCTCATGCTATTCATTAAGTTGATGTTGAAATTTAGGTAGAAGAAACAAAAAAAAAAGTAAATATTGCAAAACATATCAATCCCATTTTTTTTCTACTCTAGAGTTGAGTAAAGGATTGAGATAATCAGAAGCCTCCTCCCATGTGACCGCATTCTAAAATCATGGACTGCATTCTAAAATCATGGGTTCTAATACATATTTTTACATTGAAGGTGTCCTTTTTGAAATTGGTTAGTGCATTTTCTACCCTTTTTATCACATATATCTCTGTTTTTTAGCCATTAAGTAACATCTGTTCAAAAATTTGGTTGAAATATAACACTTTTTCACCACTGAGTGTAAACTCCGCTAGGGTAACAGGCCGCACCTTGCTGGCCTTGCACCCACAATCCCCCATGGCACAGGAGTCATCGCTTGAGCAACTTTAATTCACTTCGTCGTGGCATTACCTATCCTTTCTTTTCCAATGGATATTTTCATAAAAATGCTACAATTTACAGGTATACTCATCTCTCAGGAGTCATTATGGAGAAGGCATGCCTTACCAGATGTTGTAGTCGCAAATCACATGTTTCAGACAGAGAATTCAAAAAATGTTCAGGAGATCAAAGTAACAATTTAGTCAAAAAATATTGTCGAACTACTGTCTCAAAGCCACACAAAGGCTTTAGTGTCATTTCCGTTGGAAAATATTCGAGCAGGAGGAGTTACTCATCTTCGTGTAAATGCAAAGAAAGTTGTAACAATTCTACATGGAGGTTGTAGCTCAAAGACATCCCCGAAGTGTGTACAAAGAATAAATTTTCCATGGAAAAAGTTGTGGCTTATATTTTTCATTAAGACAGGTCTCAATATCTCTCCATACTCCCATTAAATTGATCAAATCTTGGGTCTGTATGTGGGCTCACTGGGACAAAATGTAAGGTCACTGTTTTTAGCTTTTAGGATACTTTTACTGGTTTGATTGAATAGTTGTGGAGCATGGGTGTCCATGTTGATTTTCGTGGCGTAGTGTTGCAAGCCTCAATGATGTAATAATATTTGTACATACACACATTGTGTTGTCTTAAATTAAAATCTTATTGGCTTCGTATTCCGTAGTATTTATATTGATTTTCATTTTCATAGAGATTGTTGCATGCATCCACACTTTAGTCATTATCTTAGGAAGTTGGGAATAGCTTTGGAACCCCAGGAATCCATTTCCTTGTCAAACTTGGTTAGGAAAAGAGTTTATTTTTCCATTTCTACAATGAGGTTTTCAAGACTTATTTTAATTTAAATTTGGTTGAGTTTCTTATACCATATGGTGCAGAAAATTCTCTATTTTTCATCGACAAATCCAGTATCAGAAGAGATGAATTATTTTGGCTAAACATTTTAGTAATTTATAAATTTCAAGGCCACTCTTTCCTAAGAAGTTATTAAGAAGTAGATTGCTTCATCGTCTGTTAGGTCCCCATATTACTAGTGTAGTCCCTTATTGTTATTAGTGTAACCCCCTCATTGTTATTATTGTACCTCTGTAACCCCCACATTGTTGTTATTGTTCACTTACATTATTATTGTTAGGTCGGCTAGGATTATATTGTGACCCCATGGACCCTTATATATAGAAGGAGGTTTTTTCATTTATATAATCCAAGAATTTTTCATTTATGTAATGTATTAGAGGTTTCCCCCTTGAAGTGGCTGATTTCTAAGGCGTTGATCTCTCTTTTCTTCTATTTTTGGGTCTAGTTTCACAACGTTTGGTATCAGAGCTTTGGATTTTAGGGTTTTGCTTCTCCAAACAGGTCATCATGGAATTTTCGCTATAAAATTTTTTCTACGAAGTTTCAGAAGCTGAAATTTTTACAGAGCGAAGCCGAAATCCTGAGGAACGTCGTGGAAAAATTCCAGATCTTGGTTTGCAATATTTTCGGAGATATTATCTATGGAAATTGGGGCTTTTTGCAGGCTCCTGAATTTAACCTAAAAAAGTCATCGTGGAATTTTCGGTATAAAATTATTTCTACTAGGTTTTAGAAGCTGAAATTTTTATAGTGTGAAGAAAAAATTTTGGAGAACATTGTGGTAACATTTCAGAGCTTGATTTGCAATGTTTAAGGAGATATGGTCTGTGGAATTTAGGTTTTGTTCATGCTCCTGAATTTCATCTCAAACAGGTGACTGTAGGAAAATCGTCATAACTCTCTCTCTGAGCATCAGATTGGAATTCTGTAAAAAGTGTCTGAAAGTACAATTACTGTAGTTTCTTGTGTAGAAATTTTAGAGCCTAAGGGGGAAACAATGACACGTGGCATGCTATACAATTTCACTCTACTGAACTAGTTCATAATTAGGTCATTGTGGGAGATTAGGCATAACTTTTTCTTGAAGAATCCAAATCAGGTCAGACCTGTGGCATTTGAATGAAGCTTCATAGGGCTACTACAAGGCTAAATTTGAGATATTGGAGACCTGAAGTCGCAAAAATAATTCAGTTTCAATATCGAGCTCCTCAAAATCACAAAAAAGGTGTGTATTGTTTTCAAATTGCATAAGTCTTGTGTGAAAAATCAGTTTGAATTGATTCCAAGGGCATATTGCAGAATAGATATCAGTATTTGGATAAAAAATCCCCCCTAAAAAGAATTCAACACCCACTAATACTTTATAAAGCTCTACTATGAATCGTGAAGATGAAGAATTGCAACATGATCCATCAAAATTACAAGAGCAAGTGCACCAAATTTCGCTCTCGCAAAGAGAAAAAATGAAATAGAAGTTTTGAAGAAATGCGTGGAAGCGAATATGGATGGTTTGAAGAAAGGCGTGGAAGCTAAGATGGATGGCATGGAAGCTAAGATGGATGACATGGAAGAAAAAATGAAAGACAACATGGAAAACATGAATAATGATCTAAAAGAAAACATAGAAGGTTTGACAAAGTTGATACAAGAAATGTTTCCTAATGGCGAAAAGATAGTAGAGGAAACTCATGATGAGAACAAAATAAATGTTCATTGTGATTTCATAAACTCTAATGTTGGATGGAAGAGCCACCATATTCCAAAGATGGATATGAGGAATTTTGATGGCAAGGATCTTGTAACATGGATACTACAGATGGAGAAATGTTTTGATCTCAATAATGTGAAAAACACACAAAAGGTATGCATTGCAACTTTACATTTAGAACAAAATACATTTGTATGGTATCGATGGCTTTGCTCCCGTAAAAAAATTGTCACTTGGTCAATTTTTACGGAGGAAATGATAGCACATTATGAGGATCCAAAGAGCAACACCTTCTTTAGGCAATTGATAAATCTCAAACAAAAGGGTTTAGTGGGGCAGCACATTGAGGACTTCCAAAAATTGAATATAAGGGTAACTGATATTCTAGAGGAACACAGGATTGATCTCTTCATAGGCACTTTAAAGGATAACATCCAACATGAAGTTCGCGTTTTGGAACCTGATTCATTGGAGAAGGCATTCAGGTTGGAAAGAAAAGTTGAATGTAAAATTATGGCGACAAGGAAGCCTACCACTCAATTCTATAAAGAAGGAAGTGTTGCTACGCCTAGATTTCCACAACCTACAATGTTGACACCACAACAATTGGAAGAAAAAAGAGCAAAAGGGCTTTGCTACAGTTGTGATAGAAAATACACTAAAGGTCATAAGTGTGCTGAGAAGAAATTATTTTACATAGATTGTGAAGAGGAAGAAGAAAATGAACAAGAAAAGGATATACACTAGGAACCAACCCTAGAAGAGGAAGAAATGAGTCCGACCATATCGTGTAATGCATTGGCAGGAATTACCACTCCTCAAACTCTCAAGATAGAAGGACATATCAAGAAGAAAAAGGTAATAGTGTTGATTGATTCAGGTAGTACCCATAATTTTATTCATTGTAAGGTATCCAAGGAATTTAATTGCTTGCTATACCTAGCACCAGAATGTCAAGTGATGGTTGCAAATGGAGGAGCTATAAATTTCTCTGGAAAATGCCATAATATCAAGCTAACCATGGGGGAATATGTATTGAATAGTCCAATGCTTTCCATTCCTATGGGAGGTGCTGATGTTGTACTAGGAGTACAATGGTTACAATCTTTGGGGACGGTGGCTTTTAATTTTCAAGAACTTTTCTTGAAATTTTTTTCAGAAGGAAAGGAAGTCGAATTACGGGGTATTGAAGGGAAGCCAGGAAGGATAATAAGCTCTAATGTCATGACAAAGCTTCTAAAGAAAGAACAACGAGGCGTAAATGCACAATTATGCTCTCTAGAAGTTCCGACATCAAAATCATCTATTTATGAAGATCTCCAACAAGTCTTGGACAATCATTCCAAGGTGTTTGAAACTCCCAAAGGACTCCCACCTATTCGTGATCATGATCATGCTATTCATTTGATTCCAGGAAGTGTTCCTCCAAACATCAGGCCTTATAGATATCCTTACATCCAAAATAGACAAATTGAACGTATGATTGCAGAAATGTTAGAGGCGGGTATAATTCAATCTAGTCAAAGTTCTTTCTCTGCTCCTGTAGTATTGGTACACAAGAAGGATGGATCATGGCGAATGTGTCCGGATTATAGGGAGCTCAATAAGCTCACCATTAAAGACAAATTTCCCATTCCTGTGATTGATGAATTATTGGATGAATTACATGGCGCAATTTATTTTACCAAGTTGGATCTTCGTTCAAGATATCATCAAATTAGAATGAAGACTGAAGATATTCCAAAAACAGCATTTCGAACTCATGAGGGTCATTATGAATTTTTGGTCATGCCTTTTGGCCTTACCAATGCACCTTCTACATTTCAAGGGTTGATGAATTCCATTTTCAAGCCCTTCCTTAGAAAATTTGTGCTAGTATTTTTTGATGATATACTAATCTACAACAGGTCTTGGAAGGATCATGTTCAACATGTTGACAGGGTGCTCAAACTATTGTAGGAGAAACAATTATATGCAAAAACATCTAAATGTTTCTTTGGAGTACAAGAGGTGGAATATCCGGGTCATATTGTATCTCACGAGGGTGTTAAGGTAGACCCTAAAAAAATTAAAGCCATTAAGGAATGGAAAGTCCCCACAACCATAAAGCAGTTGCGAGGATTTCTCGGGTTAACAGGGTATTATCGCAAGTTTGTTAAGAATTATGGGAGAATAGCATCACCTCTAAAAACATTATTGAAGAAAGATGCATTTTCATGGACTCCTGAAGCAACTAAGGCCTTTGAACATCTTAAAGAGGCAATGTGCCTAGCACCGGTCTTAGCTACGCCAGACTTCACAAAAACCTTTATTGTGGAATGTGATGCCTCAGGAAATGGAATTGGTGTTGTTTTAATGCAGGAAGGAAGACACATTGCTTTTGAAAGTTGTCCAATCAAAGGAAAGTATTTACAGAAACCTATTTATGAGAAGGAAATGTTAGCAATACTGCATGCACTAAAGAAATGGAGAACTTACCTAATGGGAAGACACTTCAAGGTAAAAACTGATCATGATGGTCTTAAACACTTTTTGGAACAAAGACTATCTTCAGAAGAGCAGCAAAAATGGGTCACAAAGATGTTGGGTTATGACTTTGAAATAATCTACAAAAAAGGAAAGCTTAATGTTGTTGCAGATGCACTCTCATGAAAGAATGAAGAGGTGGAAGCATTGCTTTGTGCCATTTCTATTATCCAACCAGATTGGATAACCGAAGCAAGAGATGAATGGAAGAAGGACAAAGATGTATGGACACTCATTCAAAAGTTGCAGCAAGATCCTAGTACATCTGATACATTTAGTTGAAAAAATGATTCCTTATGGTACAAAGATCGCTTATATCTTTGTAAGAATTCCCAACTAAAACAAAAAATTCTTCTGGAATTGCACACTTCTCCTTTAGGAGGACACTCAGGATTTTTAAAAACTTGCCACAGGGTGAAGAAAGAATTTTTTTGGGATGGCCTTAAATCTGATATTCAAAATTTTGTGGCAGAATGTTTGGTTTTCCAGCAAAATAAAGTTGAGACAATTAAGTCCCCAGATCTTCTACAACCTTTATCCATTCCAACTCAACGTTGGGAGGAGATTTCAATGGATTTTATCACAGGTTTAACTAAGTCTGAAGGAAAGAGTGTCATCATGGTGGTAATTGATAGTCTTACCAAGTATGCACACTTTTGTGCATTATCTCATCCATCTAAAGCAAGTACAATTGCTATTGAATTTATGGAAACAATTCAAAAGCTACATGGAAAACCAAAGATTATGGTAAGCGACAAAGATCCCATTTTTACAAGAATTTTTTGGACGGAATTATTTTCTTGTTTGGGTACTCAACTAGCTCATAGCTCATCTTATCATCCTCAATCTGATGGTCAAAGTGAGATAGTGAACAAATGTTTGGAAGGATATATTTTTTGTTTTGTATCTAATAAACAAACACAATGAGTCAAGTGGTTACCTCTAGCTAAATGGTGGTATAACACTTCCTTCTATATTGCAGCAAAAATGACTCCATTTATGGCACTTTATGGATATCATCCACCATCCCTCACATCATCTTTAAGAGAAAATTCTAAGGTGCAAGCAGTGGAAGATCACATTGAGCATCAACAGCAAGTTCTCCAACTGTTAAAGGATAACCTAAATTTGGCACAAAATCGAATGAAACAACAGGCAGATCAACATCGCAACAAGAAAAGTTTTGATGTAGGATATTGGGTATTTTTACGGCTACAACCATACAAATAAATGTCCCTCAAGCAAGCTAAGAAGGATAATAAATTATCGCCAAAATACTATGGTCCTTACAAGGTGTTGCAAAATATTGGTACAATGGCATACAAATTGGAGCTTCCTGCTTCTTCCCGAGTGCATCCAATTTTCCATGTTTCATGCTTAAAGAAGGTTATAGGTGAAAAAATTTCAGTTCAAACGATATTGTCATAACTTCATGAGGAAGGAAAATTCATATTGGAACCTGAAGCAGTCACGGAAACAAGAACTAGGCAACTACGAAATCGATCAATTTCAGAGTATCTCATCAAGTGGAAGAACTTTCCCACTGAAGATTCTACATGGGAGGATGAGAATTTTATACAGAATCATCCAGAGCTACTCAAGCATTGAGGACAACACTTTTTTTAGGGAGATGGGCATGTTAGGTCCCCATATTACTAGTCCCTTATTGTTATTAGTGTAGCCCCCTTATTGTTATTATTGTACCTTTGTAACCCCTATATTGATATTATTGTTCACTTACATTATTATTGTTAGGTCAACTAGGATTATAATGTGACCCCATGGACCCCGATATATAGAATAAGGTTTTGTCATTTGTATCATCCAATAATTTTTCATTAATGTAATGTATTGGAGGTTTACCCCTCGAATTAGTTGATTTCTAAGGCGTTGATCTCTCATTTCTTCTATTTTTGGAGCTGGTTTCATAACATTGTCTGGATATATTGAAAATTTTGTAGATGGAAGCCACTAGACTTTGTTGGAAAACACCATTGAAAATTCAGGAGATGAAAGCCACCAAAATAAGTTGGAAACACCATTCTCATATGGGAAATTGGGCCATTATGTTGGATTATAAGATAGGGAATTTTTCCAGCGAAGGTAGGAAAACACCATTTACATTTTTGCTTTAATATCAAATTTGTCATTTAAATTCCAAGAAAATATAAGTTAAGAACACCTCCACTTATGATCCATTGAGACTTATTCCCAACCCTAAAGATGACACTATACACTTTGCATTGGAACAACAGGGCCCATGGAGCAGAGTTTGTCCTATGCCATTCCTAATTACAAGGCACTGAACAACGATATACTTCATGAATTTGGTTAATAAAAATGTTTACCCAAAAATGTAAACACTTGATCTTCTTCTAAATAGGTTTTTGTTTTTTTATTCGACTGAGAATAAATCCTTTGAAAAATCATGGTTTGTTTTATTGTATATAATAATCCATTAGAATTAATCTTCTTACATTTTACTACAACATTCATGCCTTAAAATTGAAGGTGAAAGGATTAATTAATTGTTTGTTACTCTTTTTCAACTATGCAACCCCACCGATGGACTATAAGGACAAGCACGTAGTGACCTTTTGCTACTTTCTTGTTGTATTGAACATCAATTAGGTTGGCCTTGTATATTTTATGCTAATGAGTCATTTACTTCAATGTTGGCAGTGACATCATTGTGATTCTCACCCCAAGCACAAACAACTCTAGCTCATCCTTTAGATTGGTTACACAAGGACTTACAGGGCTCCAATATCCTAGTGCTCAGTCAATGGCTACTCAAATTTTAGCTCCTAAACCCTCATCTTGGAGAAAATTTTCACATTTTGGAATTGACACAGAAACCAGCTCAAGTGGACAAGATTTTCGGCTTGGGCCTTAAGTATATCAACGATGAACTGAGTTCCTTGAAAGATGCCTTAAGTATATCAACGATGAACTGATATCCTTGAAATATTCCTTAAGTATATCAACAATGGACTGAGATCCTTGAAATATTTTATGGTTCTAACTTCGAAGTCCTTGAAAGGAGTTATTGGAGGAAACATAGCTGCAATCACCAAAAATGGCAAGAAAAAACACAACATTAGAACAATACTTTGGTTGGTTTTACACTAGTAGGTGGTATTTGGCAAAGGTTACCATATCTGTTTTGGAATAATTCAAAGTAAATCTCTTTGTAAATTATTTTATTCCAATCTATGTATCTTGATAAATTCCTTATCTAATTCATTTACCTTTCCCATGAAAAAGCATTACATATATTACAGTATCATTTTGTATGTCCATGCTAGGGGATGAAAACAAGAAATTCCCCTGCTTTTGTAAACAAGCCTGCTTCTCACGGGAATAACATTCTATCTTTCTGAAATATTTTCATTTTTCTATCACAAGAAGAAAACAATACCAGTTAAATTTGAGAATTTATCATTTTTTTAACCTTTATAAGGTAGTAAACTCAATGCAATTGAGCATATACGTTTTTTCTGGCCAAACCTTATGAGATTTTCCTGCTAGTCTGTAATTTCAGGTTTGTAATTTGTTCCTTGGAGGCTCAAAAAAGATCTTAGCCACCTTTTGGTATAACAAAATATTATAGGTGGCTAACAGTGAGATTGAGTTGTTGTTTCATTTCTTATAGAATTGTATATTTCTGCATGTGTTTGGGAATTTGGGATTTCTACTTAAGAAAATGGAAATTTCTTTTAGCTTTTCTTGGTTACTTAGGTGATTTTGTCATGTGATATCCCACTTAATTGTTATTCAAATTGAGCTTATGTTATGTGGGTATCTCTTTTGTGAGTTCCCAAGTAATTGGGTTCAGTTTTCTCAAGTTCAGAAAAAGTTGTATCATATTTTGACTCGTTTTTTTATTAAACTGTGAAAATTTTCAAATAAAAATAATGGATTAAGATATGAAATATTCCAAATAAAAATAATTGAGAAAGAATATTAAAAATATAATTTTGAATTTTTTGCCATATATATATATATATATATATATATATATATATATATATATATATAATGAAATTAAAAATTTAAAACATATTAGGTTTACTAAATTATATAATTAAAGATAATAATTATAATAAAAACATAAAAATAGATATAAAAAGATAGTTGGAACTTTTATCAAACCCTGTGCAAAGTGACAATAAAACTTTTCTAACCATAAAATTTTTTTAACTAACAATTTATTAATGAATATGTTTATGATAGATAGACAAAGAAGCTTTTATTTTAAAACTTTATATGAAAACAAAACTTCAGTGAAAATAAAATAAACGAACTTGCATAAAATTTTCTTGCTTAGCTTCTCCTTTACGTCGTTCCCTTTGCAACATATGGTGCAATTGCTAGTATTATATCCTAGGAATATGAACCTTCTGTTTAATAAACCCAAGGGATTGATATCATAAATGCAATGGACTAATAAACCCAAGGGATTATAAACCCATGGGAATAATATTAAACACAAGGAATTAATATTATAAACCCAAGGGATATAAATCCTAACGTAAATATTATAAACCCTAAAATAAAAATAAACCCTAAGATTGATATTAAAAATCTTAGGATCAACATTATAAACCTATATAATTAATAAAAACAAGGGATTAATATTAAAAACCCAAGAGATTTTAAACCCAAGGGATTAATATTATAAACCGTAGGCTTAATATCAAACCTTAGGAATATAAACTCTATGATAAATATTAGAAACCCAACGAACAATATTATAAACCCAATGTATTACTCGACCCATTGGATTAATAAACCAAATTGATTAATATTAAAAACCCGAGGGATTATAAATCCAAGGAAATAACATTAGACCCTATGATTAATATTAAACCCTAGGAATATAAATCATAATATTGATATTATAAACCTTAGGATTAATATTATAAACCCAAGAGATTAATACTATAAATCCAAGGAATTAATAAAACTAATGGATTAATATTATAAACTCAATGGATTATAAACCGAGGAGAATAATTTTAAACCCAAAGGATTAATATTAAAATCCAAGGGATTAATATTAAAAAACCCAAGAGATTTTAAACTCAAGGGAATAACATTAAACCTTAGGATTAATATTAAATCCTAGGAACATAAATCGTAAGATTAATAAACCCAAGGAATTAATATTATAAACCCAAGAGATTATAAAATAAATAGATTAATATTATAAACCGTAGGCATAATATTAAACCCTAGGAAGGAATCCAAAAGGATTATTCAGTCAAAAAATAATAACCACGGTCATGGGAAAACGCAAATAGCGTATGGCCCGTGAACCCTGAAGGTCTAGGGTTTCTGTCAGGCTATGCAACGGAGGACTCTATCCTCTCCAGACCTCTGACTTCCGACTACTGTGCGCCTGCTCCATAGCAATCAACTGCACATGACTCCTTACAATGGCGTCCCTTTCGGGGGGGTTTCAACACCTCCCCCAGGCTCCAGCGCGATTCCAGCTTCTGAATCAGCTACGGCCTCCATTCCCATTCAATCTGGCAATGTCCTTATGCAGGACACTCCAACAGTGCAGTAGATACGCCCCATGAGGCAGACATTGAAACGAACAAGGAGGTTCCCAAGGCGACTTCTCTAACATGCAAGCCCATAGCAGCAGAGCGACCCAAAATCGAACTCCCAAGTCACTGAGTCAATGGAAAAATTCAGTTTATGAAGGACCATGCCCTCATAGGCAAGTTTATCGGCATCTGGCTGACTGAAAAAACTCTCCAAGGTTGGATAGCGGCAAAATGGAAACCTAAGGGACATGTAACCCTTCAGCTTAGCCCAAAAGGGTTCTTCACAGCAGTCTTCAACTGTATTGAAGATTGAAAGAGAGTCCTCGAAGGCGATCCTTATTTCTTTAACTCAGCTGGTTTGTATTTA
The DNA here is from genome assembly GCA_034641835.2 of Pinus albicaulis. Classification (NCBI taxonomy): domain Eukaryota; kingdom Viridiplantae; phylum Streptophyta; class Pinopsida; order Pinales; family Pinaceae; genus Pinus; species Pinus albicaulis. The sequence continues at coordinate 193,530,178 of CM076571.1, read as the reverse complement.
CGGGACTGGGTTGACGATTTAACCTAGACAGGGAGGATTTCAGTTGGGCACCAGTGTGGATCTTGCTGTATTCTCTTCTGGTGGAATATTGGGATGAAGAATCACTGAAAGACATTGGAAATGGGTTGGGTGAGTTCATAAAGATAGCTGAAGAAACTAAACTTCGAAGATACACCTCATATGCACGCATTTGTGTCTACATGCGACTAGATAAAGCTCTCCCAGATTCGGTAAGTATCTACCATGAGGATTTTGAATGGATTCAGCCTTTAGACTATGAGCATGTACCTTTCAGGTGTCGTAAATGTCATGTTCATGCACATTTATTCCATGATTGTCCTTTAAATTCCCAACCCAAGACTACGGAAGCCTCTGACAAACCTGACCCTCAAGGGTTCACCAAAGTGACCAATAGAAAGAAGACTCATAAAAAGTCTGCCTAGGGCAAAAATATCATCCAAGATAACTCCTCCAAGCCTTTCACCAGCAACAGATTTGAGTTTCTCGCCAAAGAAAACGAGCAAGACAAGGAAAAACTCAAGCAACACTCGTCTCCCACCAAGCCATCCCAAAACATCCCTCCGCCTTTACATGATACCCAAGCTCCTCAAGCTCCGCCTCAAAAGGATCCTGACTGGAAACCAAACTGAATGGATATCGAATTCTTTTTGCAATAGCATTTTCTCTCAAATGATTCAATGGAAAGAAATAGCCAGGCTCAAAACATGGAGGAGGAAACAGAAAGTATAGACCTAAGAGGCCTAGACATCTTCGAACTAGAGCAATCTTGCCGTAAGAAAGAATTTGATAAAATTCCAGAAACTCAAATAGCCAACCTAGAGGTCATAATTTCCAGAGCTTATCAGCAGCAAAAATTGGGAATACAACCTGGGAGTCTATGGGATGGAGCTCAAATACCCAAAGACTCCAAAAAGAGAGGGAGAAAGACAGATCTACAATGCACCATCATCGTAGGTCAGATCATGGTGGAGTCAGGAAGGTATTCAAAGTTGAAAAAGTACTACAAGCCCCTCCCTAATATTGAATCATGAAGCTCACATCTTGGAATCTAAGAGGACTAAATAGCCTAGGGAAATATAGAATGATCAAAAACATGATAAAGCAGGAGCGACTTCATATTTTCTTCATGCAAGAAACGAAATGTAGCAACACCACTCTAGGTAACATTCTCTCAAAAGCTTGGCCAAGATGTCACTCCATGGCAGTGGATGCCTCAGGGGCTTATGGAGGTTTAACAATAGCTTGGAATCCGTAAGCTATTTCGCTCACAGACTTCCATGCTTCACATCATATCATACAAGCAACATTCCATATCATTGGAACTAATGGACATGGACATCTAACCAATGTCTATTTTCCTCAAGATGCAGGTAATAAGAAGGAACTTCTTGATACTATAGCAGCTCTCAACACGAGTAGACTCCACCCTCTCTAGATCATCGGAGGTGACTTCAATATGATAATAAGGCTGACAGAAAATATGGGAGGAAGAGCCAAGCTTGTGATTGAAAGTGGGCACTTCCAGGACTTCATACAAAACAACTAGCTAATTGATCTGCAGTTCAGCAATGGCATCTATACTTGGAGTAATCATAGAATAGGAAAGCAGAAAATAGCCTCCAAATTAGATAGATTTCTAATATCTGATAATGCCATTCACCTTGGTGGGGATATCTTGGCATCAATCATGCCCCTCTCCAGAACGGATCATTGGCCCATATCCCTCTAATGGCAAAGACCGGGCAACTCTACGCGGCGACCTTTATGTTTCGAAGCTTTTTGGCTTTCTCATCCGCAATTCCACGACTTGGTTAGGTCGACATGGACGAGCTTTTCTCCTCCTGAAGAATCCAAAATGTTTCAATTCCAACAGAGGCTCAAACATCTCAAGCTGAACATAAAAAAGTGGAATCACACCACTTTTGGAAATATCTTTCAAGCTCAGAAAACCCTCAACCAAGAAATGATGGCTCTTCAGAAAAAATTCATTAATGAAGGGCGTACGGAGGAGAAAATGGAACAAGAACAACAGCTTCAACATCAACTAGATGAAAGAAGGAAGCAGGAAGAGATACTCTGGAAGAAAAAATCTAGAGTCAGATGGCTAAAAGAGGGGGAGCGTAACACCAAAGTCTTCCACAAAACCACCATCCAGAGGCGCATGCATAATACCATAACACAAATTTAGACTCAGCAAGGGGAAAGGGTCGAAGACCATGTAGAAATCAAAGAGGAGCTCATAAATCATTTTAATACGGTTCATCAGGAGCCCCAAATCAATAGAAAACTAACTATAGCAAGAATCACTCAACACATTCCTAGAATCATTACGGAGGAACATAATAAAATGCTCCTCAGACCAGTTACTCTCCAAGAAGTTGATTTGGCTATGAAACAACTCAAGGAAGGCAAAGCTCCGAGGCTGGACGGTTTCACGACCACCTTCTTCCACACTTTCTATGATCTTATAAAAGAGGACGTATGGAAAGTGGTTGATGAATCACGAACTCTTCACTGGTTGCTCCCTTCTCTAAACACAACCTTTATAGCCCTCATACCTAAAGAAGAACACTCTATTATGCCAGATAAATTTCAACCAATTTCCTTATGTAATGTTATTTATAAATTCATCTCCAAAGTCATATCATCTAGGTTGAAACCGCTTCTCCCTTTGCTCATCTCGCCAGAACAATCAGGATATGTGGAAGGTAGGAAAATTTTGGATGGTATAATCCTCACTCATGAGGTTATACATTCTCTCAAGCTATCCAAACAGGCAGGTATGATTCTCAAAATAGATGTATCTAAAGCTTTTGATAAATTGAGTTGGTCTTACATTCAAAAAATTCTCTCTGCTTTTGGCTTCTCCCTCCTTTGGGTCAGATGGGTAATGAGTCTATTCAATTCCACCCTTTTCTCCATACTCATCAATAGAATCCCTTCCCAACCTTTTAGCCCCTCACGCGGCATCAGGCAAGGCGACCTCCTTTCACCATTTCTTTTTGTGTTAATGGCGGAAGGATTAGGACGTCTTATCAAGCATGCTCTCCAATCCCAACAACTCAGAGGCATTTCCATCCATCATTCCCCAGCTATTACCCACCAACAATTCATGGACGATAATATGCTTTTCGGATACCCCTCTATGAAAGAAGCATCTAAACTCAAATCCCTTCTTGATGACTTTTCTGAGGCCTCGGGAGCTAGCATCAATACAGCAAAATCCCAAATTTTCTTCTTTCATACTCCAATCATGATTCAATCTACCATAGCCCGCATCCTTGGATTCACGATAGCTTCACTACCCTCCAAATACCTGGGAGCACCCCTAACTGACTCTGCCATTAAACATACCTCTTGGCAACTGCTTCTAGAAAAATTGGAAACCCGTCTTTCTTCGTGGACTTACGGAGCTCTTAATATGGCTAGTCGGCTGGTGCTAATCAAAGCAGTTATACAAGCCATGCCACTCTATCTCTTCTCTGTTTTGGATGCTCCAAAGTGGGTCCTTAAGAAGATAAAAAATCTGTAACGCAATTTCTTATGGGGAGCCACAAGACAAAATCGCAAATGGGCTCTGGTAAAGTGGACTATAGTTTGCAAATCCAAAAAGAATGGAGGGGTAGGATTACAAGACCCCCATCACAACAATGCAATCATGGGTGCCAGAATTTGGTGGCATTGGTTAACGGCTCCAAATACGCCTTGGGCCATCATATGGACAACAAAATATGCAAATCAAAGGCCTCCTAATGATCTAATCAGATTCACACCTACAGAAAAGGGCTCTCTGATTTGGAACGCAGCTAGACAGCATTATCACTTGATACAAAAACATAGTTCCTGGGAAATCAGAGATGGTTCTACTGCTCGGTTCTGGACGGACTCATGGCAGCAACAACCAAAGCTATGCAATATTTACCAACCTCCACAAAGTCCATATTGGGATGAGCAACAGATGGAAGTGGTACATCAACAATGGACTCAAAGTCTATACCAAGGATACAGACAATGGTGTTCGGTAGCTGAACTAATCAGAGATGGAACAAAGCATACCCATAATGCCATAGAAACTGAACTCCAAAATCGCAAAATAAAATTCTTTGACAAAAAGGACATATTAAGATGGGGATACACTCCAAAAGGGGCATTCACAACTAAGGAGGAGTATAAAATCTTATGTAATGATCCATCTCCTAATGATCCTTTATGGAATAGAATTTGGACTCCAAGAATTTGGCCCAAGGTTTCTTCGTTCTTATGGATGATAAGACATCAATGAATTCTCACTTGGGACAATCTAAAAAAATGAGGTTATCATGGACCCTCAAGATGTCCGAACTGCCTGCAACAGGAAGAAACAATACAACATCTCCTGGACGACTGTCCTCTTGCCACACATCTCTGGGAGAAAAACAACTTCTGTTTCCAAAGAAAATGCAAAGTATCAGAGGATCTAATCAATACAACTCGCAATTGGAAGCAAGATCTCTATAAAAGTAGGCTACTCACTCAACTATGGCAAATACTACATGGGCTCATCTTATGGACGATTTGGAAAGAAAGAAATCGGCGCATCTTCAAGGATCAGAGTACACATTTAGAAATCATCTGGGCCAACTTAAGTCATAATCTTCAGGAAACCTTGGCTCTCCATACATGGCATGAGGAGGATTTTTGTATACTTCCACAAGAACAGAGCATATTGGAGAACTGGAATCTACAACTTCCCATGTCTTAAAAAGCACAAGGAAGCACACCCAACACATCCACTGTGACTAGAAAATGGATGCCCTCTCCTCAAGGAACTTTCAAACTCAATTTTGATGGGGCTTCCAAGGGTAATCCTGGCAAGGCTGGGTTTGGTGGCATCTTCAGGGATCACATAGGCACATCTCTCCTGATCTTTCTGGGCAACATCTGTTGGGACACGAACAACTCAGCTGAGTTAGAAGGCTTATGGCAGGGTCTTTCTTTAGCTCATCATTATGGATTTCATCCTTTGGAGATTGAATAAGACTCACAAATCCTTATAAATATGGAAAATCAGATACTCCAGGGAACCCAAGCACACAATGTTTCTAGGAGCTGGAGGCTGGCTGCTAGATTGGAGATTATAGAACACTGGCTCAGCTCAAACAGAGTGGTCATCTTCACACGTGTCAAAAGAGATGGTAACAAAGTCACTAACTTCTTGGCTAACTGAGGAGTTGAAAATGAGCACACCCTAATTACTGGATCAATAGATATCTTAAATGATAGAGCCCAAATACAGGAGTGTAACACCTTGGTGCAGAATGATGCAGCCCCCCCGGATGCGGGTGTTGAGACAGAGGTTTAATGTGATAGGACATGGGGCTGGCAAGTGGCTGAGACACTTGGACATGCTTTCCGCCACCATGCGTGAGCGCACAAGCCTCTGGGTTGTCAACTAGAATGTCTTAAATTCGACCGATGGCCAAGATATTTCTTCCGCCTCCGTAAATCATTCTCTGCATCTGAATTCAGTTCAAATTTATGGTTCATTAAATTCAGGAGCTCATCGAGGCATCCGCAACTTGAATTTCAAGATGGAAGAGCGACGAGCTCATTCTATGTCTCCCCCTCCTCCATTGCAGAGATTTTGTTCTCCAACCGCTGTGAATCCTTGTTCCCGAATTGCTATCGGTCGTCGTTGTATAATTGCTTGTTGTCTTGAGCTGGGAGATGAAATCCATGTCTCTCGAAACAGACTCTGCAAACTCAGCTCTGTTACCCTTGATTTCTCCATTCATTCGACACCCCTTCGCACTTCTCCCTCGCATTCGCGTATGCCCCTTTCTGAGAGTGAAACCATGCCCAGACTTCATCATCGCATGCACTGTAGGAGGGGCAGCACTAGAGGTCATCCTCTGCGTCCTCCCTCTTCTTCCAGCTCTGATACTTTGTCCCCATCCTCTGAGTACTTCACTGGTAGGTATCCGAATACCAGAAGTGGCAGAGGCAGATCCCACTTAGCCAACCACATAATGGCCTCCTCCGCTCCAGCTTCCCCTGCCTCCCTCGCCTCAAAATTGCCTCAAAGAGCCCACTTTTCTTTCAAATGCACATTGAACCGTCCTAGAATAATTGCCACCATCTCTGTCTCGTTTCGGGAAGAGCCTCAGATAGCTGTTGCAGGCACGCACTCAAGAGGGAAGGATGTGGGGTCTACTCAGGACGAGGCTTTGAATATTCAGAAGGAGGATAAGCTCAAAGAGAAGGTACCAATTGATGAGGATGTTGGTTCGCACTGAACGAGATGCACCATGCAAGGCATTGCCTCTCATGCGGACAAGCCAGATGCGGATGATGATATGGAGGCTTACAGGTGCCTCATACTTGAAGAACCATCTTGTCCTCATGATAGTTAATCCTCTTATATTCTGCAATTATGTGTATATCGAGTCCCGGACTTCAGGGGCTAATCTTGAGTTTTTTTTACTGATATCATGTAGTTTCTATCTGAGATACTAGTTTCTAAGGCTTTTACCCCTGCGTGGGCAGCGCTTTTCACTGAATGCTCTATGTTTGGACTGGTTTCCCCCTGTGGGCAGTCCTCAAACAGTATTTTTGCTGATCATGCCACATCTACTAGGCAACGCATAGGCTATGGCCATGATGTACACTATTTCTTCTTTTTTAATAGATTTAACTTAACTTAGAAAACAAAAATATTAAACCCTAGGAATATAAAACGTGTGATTATATTAGAAGCCCTAGGAACAACATTATAAACCTAAGGGATTACTAAAATCATTGCATTAATATTAAAAACCTGAGGGAATAACATTAGACATTACGATTAATAGTAAACCCTAGGAATATAAACCCTAATATTAATATTATAAACCTTAGTATTAATATTATAAACACAAGAGATTAATATTATAAATACAAGGAATTAATAAATCTAAGAGATTAATATTATAAACTCAATGGATTATAAACTGATGAGAATAATTTTAAACCCAAGGGATTAATATTATAAACCTAAGTGATTTATAAACTCAAAGGATTAATATTAAAAATCCAAGGGATCAATAAACCGAAGGGATTGATATTAAACCCTAAGATTAATATTATAAACCCTAATACTACAAATTATAAACCCAATATTAAACTTTAATATTATAAAATAAGTATTAAAAGGCCATAATACTATAAACCTTGTATTAAACCCAATTTTTGTAATGTAACAATGTGACATTCAATAAATTACAATGTAATGTAACATTACGATTATGATTGTTAGACTTATTTTCATATTAAGACAATGTTTGTCATAATGTGATGTTGGATACATTTTTGTACCACTCTAGTGTTACCGTATTAAATTGTTGATATTATAAGCCCAAGAGACAAATAAACCCAAGGGATTAATACTAAAAATGAAAGGGATTATAAACCAAGGGAATAATATTAAACCCAAGGGATTAATATTATAAACCCAAGGGATATAGACCCTAAGATCAATATTTTAAACCCTAAAATAAACATTATACCCTTATATTAATATCATGAGCCTTACGATTAATATTATAAACCCAAAGGATTAATATTGAAAACCAAAGGGATTATAAACCCAAGGGAATAACATTAAACCCTAGGAATATAAACCCTAAAATTAATAAAATCCAAGTGATTAATATTGTAAAAACTAAGCTTAATATTAAACCCTAGGAATATAAACCCAAGGAATTTACATTATAAACCTAATGGATTATAAAACCAAGGGATCTATGTTAAACCCTTATGTTACTTTTATAAACCATATCAATAATATTATACCCTAGGAATATGAACCCTTTGATTAATAAACCCAAGGGATTTATATTATAAACCAAAGGAAATAATAAAAACAAGGGATTAATACTAAAAACCTAAAAAACAAAAATGATTAATATTGTAAACCTAATGTATATAAACCCTAAGATCAATATTATAAAGCCTAAAACAAATATGGTTGACCATGGTTAATTTTCATATTGAGGCAATATTTTTCAAAATGAAATGTTGGACCATGGTTGACCATGATTGATTTTCATATTGAGAGAATATTTGTCACAATGTGACGTTGGACCATAATTGACCATGGTTGGCCATGGTTGATTTTAATATTGACAATATTTGTCATAATGCGATGTTGCACCATGGTTGATTTTCATATTGTGACACTATTTATCACAATGATATGTTGGACAATGATTGACCATGATTGATTTTAATATTGAGAAAATTTTTGTCACAAAAGATAAATATTATAAACCCTAAAACAAACATGGTTGACCATGGTTTATCTTCATATTGAGACAATATTTGTCACAATGAGAAGTTGGACCATGGTTGACCATGATTGATTTTCATATTGAGATAGTTTGTCAAAATGTGATGTTGGACCATAATTGACCATGATTGACCATGGTTTATTTTCATATTGACAATATTTTTTGCAATGCGACATTGCACATGGTTGACTGTGGTTGGCCATGGATGAACATGGTTTATACTAAAAATTATAAACCAAATATTAAACTTCAATATTATAAAATAAATATTAAAAGGCCCTAATATTATAAACCTTGTATTAAACCCAAGTATTGTAATGTAAAAATGCAACATTGAATAAATTACAATGTAATGTAACATTGTGATTATGATTGTTATACTTATTTTCATATTAAGACAGTGTTTGTCGCAATGTGATGTTGGATACATTTTTGTACCACTCCAATGTTACAGTATTAAATTGTTGATATTATAAGCCCAGGAGATAAATAAACCTAAGAGATTAGTAATAAAAACTCAAGGGATTATAAACCAAGGGAATAATATTAAACCTGGGGGATTAATCTTATAAACCCAAGGGATATAGAAATTAAAAGATAAATATTATAAACCCTAAAATAAAATTTATACCCTAAGATTCATATCATGAGCCTTACGATTAATATTATAAACCCAAAGGATTAATATTGAAAACCTAAGGGATTATAAACCCAAGGGAATAACATTAAACCCTAAGATGAATATTAAGCCCTAGGAATATACACCCTAAAATTAATAAACCCAAGTGATTAATATTTTAAACACTAGGCTTAATATTAAACCCTAGGAATATAATCCTAAGGATTAATATTACAAACCCAAGGAATTTACATTATAAACCTAATGGATTATAAAACCAATGGATCTATATTAAACCCTAATATTAATATTATAAACCCTATCAATAATAATCTACCCTAGGAATATGAACCATTGGATTAATAAACCCAATGGATTTATATTACAAATGGAGGGAACTAATAAAAACAAGGGATTAATACTAAAAACCTAAAAAACCCAAAGGATTAAGATTGTAAACCCAATGTATATAAACCCTAAAAAAATATGGTTGACCATGGTTGATTTTCATATAGAGATAATATTTGTCACAATGAGATGTTGGACCATGGTTGACCATGATTTATCTTCATATCAAGAGAATATTTGTCACAATGTGAAGTTGGACCATAATTGACCATGGTTGATTTTCACATTGAAAATATTTTTCATTATATGACGTTGCACCATGGTTGATTTTCATATTGAGACAATATTTATCACAATGAGATGTTGGACCATGGTCAACCATGATTGATTTTAATATTGAGAGAATATTTGTCACAAAATATAAATATTATAAACCCTAAAATAAATATGGTTGACCATGGTTGATTTTAATATTGAGACAATATTTGTCACAATGAGACGTTGGACCATGGTTGACCATGATTGATTTTCATATTGAGAGAATCTGTCAAAATGTGATCTTCGACCATAATTGACCATGGTTGATTTTCATATTGACAATATTTGTCACAACGTGACTTGCACCATTGTTGACCATGATTGGCCATGGATGACCATGGTTTATACAAAAAATTATAAACCCAATATTAAAATTTAATATTATAAACTAAATATTAAAAGGCCCTAATATTATAAACCTTGTAGTAAACCGAAGTTTTTTAATGTAACAATGCAACATTGAATAAATTACAAAGTAATGGAACATTGCGATTATGATTGTTATACTTCTTTTCATATTGAAACAATGTTTGTCACAATGTGATGTTGGATACATTTTGGTACCATTCCAATGTTACAAAATCAAAACGTTAATATTATAAGCCCAATTAATTAATACTAAAAATGCAATGGATTATAAGCCCAAGGGAATAATATTAAACCCAACTTGATTAACATTATAAATCAAAGGGATATATGCCCTAAGATAAATATTATAAAACCTAAAATAAACATTATGCCCTAAGATTCATATCATGTGCCTTACGATTAATATTATAAACTCAAGATATTAATATTGTAAACACTAGGCTTAATATTAAACCCTCGTAATATAAACACAAGGATTAATATTATAAACCCAAGGAATTTACAATATAAACCTACTAATTATAAAACCAAGGGATCTATATTAAACCGTAATATTAATATTATAAACCCTATAAATAATATTATACCCTAGGAATATGAACACTTAGATTAATAAACCCAAGGGATTGATATTATAAACTCAAGGCACTAACAAAAACAAGGGATTAATACTAAAAACCTAAAATACCCAAAGAATTTAATATTGTAAACCCAACGTATATAAACCATAATATAAATATTATAAACCCTAAAAGAAACATGGTTGACCATGGTTTATTTTCATATTGATACAATATTTGTCAGAATGAGACGTTGGACCATAATTTACCATGGTTGATTTTCATATTGACAATATTTGTCAAAATGCGACGTTGCATCATGGTTGGCCATGGATAACCATGGTTGACGTTGGACCATAATTTACCATGGTTGATTTTCATATTGACAATATTTGTCACAATGAGACGTTGGACCATGGTTGACTAGAATTGATTTTCAAATTGAGACAATATTTGTCACAAAAGATAAATCTTATAGACCCTAAAAAAACATGGTTGACCATGGTTGATTTTCATATTGAGACAACATTTCTCACAATGGGACATCGGACCATGGTTGACCATGATTGATTTTCATATTGACAAAATATTTGTCACAATGTGACATTGGACCATAATTGACCATGGTTGACCATGGTTGATTTTCATATTGACAATATTTGTCATAATGCGATGTTGCACCATGGTTGGCCATGTATGACCATGGTTTTGACAATGTTATTTTGGACCATGAGACAATATTTGTCACAATGTGACCATGTCTATTGACTATCATTGACCATGATTGACCATGGTTGATTTTCATATTGAGACAATGTTTGTCACGATGCAACGTTGGACAATGGTTGACCATGGTTGATGATGATTGATTTTAATATTGAGACAACCTTTGTCACAATGTGATGTTGGAACATGGTTGACCATGATTTACCATGGTTGATTTTCCTATTGACCATACCATGGCTGACCATGATTGACCATGATTGATTTTCCTTTTGAGACACTCTTTGTCACAATGCGACATTTGACCATGGTTGACTATGATTGGAGATGGTTGACCAAGGTTGATTTTAATATTGAGACAATATTTGTTATAATGTGACGTTAGACCATGGTTGACAGTGGTTGAACATGGTCGATTTTCATATCGAGACAATCTTTGTCACAATGTGACATTGGACCATGGTTGACCATGGTTGACCGTGATTATAAACGCAAGGGAGTAATAAATGCAAGGGATTAATACTAAAAACCCAAGTTATTATAAACCTTAGGGAATAATTAAACCTAATGGTTTAATATTATAAACCCATGGTATATAATCCATAAGATAAATATTATAAACCCTAAAATAAACACGCTTGACAATCGTCGACCATGGTTGATTTTTATATTGATACAATCTTTGTCACGAACATGAAATTGGGCCATGGCTGACCATGATTGATTTTAATATTTAGACAATATTTGTCGCAATGCAATGTTAGACCATGGTTTACCATGGTTGATTTTCATATCGGGACAATCTTTGTCACAATGCGACGTTGTACCATGGTTGACCATGATTGAACATGGTTGACCATGGTCAATGATGGTTGACAATTTTCGACGATGGTTGACCATGGTTGGTTTTCATTTTGAGACAATCTTTGTCACAATCTAATGTTGGAACATGGTTCACCATGATTGACCATGATTGATTTTCATATTGACCATGGTTGATCATGATTAATTTTCATAGTGAGACAATGTTTGTCACAATGTGACATTTGAATAGATATTATTAACCCTAAAATAAATATGGTTGACCATCGTTGACCATGGTTGATTTTCATATTGACACAATCTTTGTCACAATGAGACACCGGGACCATGGATGACCGTGATTTATTTTCATACTAAGATAACATTTGTCATAATGTGACGTTGGACCATGGTTGACTATGGTTGATTTTCATATTGAGACAATATTTGTCACAATGCGACGTTGGATCATGGTCGACCATGGATGACCATGGTTGTCATAATGTGACGTTGGACTGAGAAACAATCTTCATTACAATGTGACCATGATTATTCCCCATAATAATATTATTTAATGTTATTAATATTAATAATTAATGTTGAAATTAATATTTATAAATATTAATAATAGTAAAAGTAATAATAATACTCATATTCATATTAATTAATATTAATATTAATAAATAGTATTAAAAATTAATATTAAAAATATTTATTAATATTAATATTTAATATAATTAATGTGAATGATATTAGTATTTAAATTTATTAATTCATATTAATAATATTGATATTAATAAATTAAAATAATACTAATAAAGAATATTGTAGATTGAAATTTATTAATATTATTGTTAATATTAAATGTCATTAATATTATTTATCAATATTAATGTTTTGATATTATTTATAGTAATTGATCTGTATTTGTAAACTTGAAGGTGATAGGAAATATGCAAGTAAAATTTTTATGTCTTTTAGAAAATGGATCACTTTGCAAATGCACAAAAAATAATGACTTTAAAACTCATCTTGCAACATAAAAATAGAGACAAATATACCATATACAGTAACAAAAAACAAAAAAATGATAAAGGAGTTCACCCCTCCTGGGCTACATCTCCTGGTCCACCTTCCAATGTTGGGACTCTTTCATTAAATGCTCAAATTTATGATTACATGGATTTATAGTGCTTAGAATTAAAAAATATTGTCTCTAATGGCTCCAGAATAATAAAAATCCTCAATCTAGGCTCTTGTTGGGCTCAATTTGGCCAAAAACTAAAGAAGTTATGCTATAGAGAAGTTTTGTTGCTAACTACTCTACAAACTGCACTCCCCTTCTAACTATGTTATATGAATTCCTCATTTTCCGGAACCGCAAAGCTACATTTTCGTTGGGCGCCGATGCGATTTGCACCGAATTGGGTGTAAATTGTCGCTTGGTTTAATTTTGTAATGATCGTGGTGAGAATAATAGTTGGGCCACACACCCGGGGTTATCCCCAAATATTCGCACAAGTCCTCGACAACTTACTTGTTCCCCACACCCGTTCTAAGGTTTTATGGGAGTGTCAGAACCTTAGGTCGGGGATAATCCCAAGCCCTCGACTCCTCTCCGCCTGTGGTCTCGAGGGTTGTAAGGTGACTAGGGACCAGGGCTTAGCCCTGATCTCGTCACCCATATACCAAACAATGACACTTTAAATAGTGTTTGCTGCCCATATGTCTTAAGAAACACCCATGGTGCTATGTTAGAGTGTTGCCATATCCCACACTTAGTCTCGTGTTCGATCCTCCCCGGTGGTCAGTTCAACCATAACCTAAATTTTACACACCCCCAAGGTGCCACATGGTAGCCTGTGATTGGGCCATGTGGCACCCAATCATTGGGCCACGAAAACATTCCACCAACCAACCACAAGTTTCCAATTTGAACCAATCATATGATGCCATTTGGCAACCTACCATTAGCCTGTGAAGTATAGTCATCTTGCATAATTAGCATAGGGACTTCCAAGTTAGCAGTCATGTATCCAACCTACAAATTTTTTTAGTTTTTTAGGAAAACGATCATAACATGATATTGAGAGCATCCAATATCGATTTTGAGTGATTCAAGTTGTGTTGGATTCAGGACGACACGATCTATGTTTTGGAACCAATTTTGAGAACTTTTAAACACTTTGAATTTTGAGCACTTTATTGATCCACTAGATCATTCCTCCCCACTGGAAGCTTTTGGACCTCCAAATATATTTTTCAGACAACTAAAAGATGAGGGTTTAGTTCCCTCACCCTTCCCATCTCAATCCATTTGGCTTTGCTTGGATTAGTATCCTTGAGCCCCACATGAAGGTACTCCACATTCCCTTATTTTGAATTTCTTGTTCTCCTTTTAAGGATAGTGTCTTTCTGCAATACTTCAATAAATTTAGGAGAGAAATATTCAACTTTAGGAATCTGAACATTTTCTCTGTGATCTTCAATCAAAGGAGGCTCATATAATCTCAAAATTTCAACATTAACAACTGCATAGATTTTCATATATGGAGGAAAATCTAATCGAAACGAATTATTACCAATATTTTTTAAAACCTTGAATGGACCAAATCTGATCTGTTTAATTTTTTTACCTTCTCCTTGGAGTATTTCCTTGCTAATGTAAAGCCAAACTTCATCTCCCACTTGAAAATTGTGATCAACACGATGCTTATCATGTATTTTCTTGTACTTGGCTTGAATCTTTTCCAACTGTTCTTAAACCATTTGATGCACCAATTGAACTTGTTCAATGAATCACTTGGCCTTATCTATGTCACTTTGTCCATCAATAACATCATATTTTCCAAAGATAAAATCTGGAGGATATTTTGGTGACTATCCCAAGCATGCCTTCAATGGAGATGTTTGAGTCAATGAATGCTTGGCCTAGTTTTAAGTATGTTGAATGGAGCACAAATGTTCATCCCACAATTTAGGATGCTTAGTGCAATAACCATGAGAAGGTGTATTATATTTTTTTTCATCACTTTTGTTTGACCATCGGTTTTTGGATTGAATTTTGTGCTCTTTTTTGGTGTCAATGAGTCCCCGTAAACTTGACCAAAATTTCCCAATAAATCAAGAATATCAGTCAGAAATAATGGACGTGGGAAACCCAAAATGCACCCATCAATTTTGAAAGAACAACTGTGCAGTCTGTTCAGTTGTAACATGCTACTTACAAGGCATCAAAATACACATTTTTCTGAAACGATACACAACTACATAAAGATAATCATGAAATTTCCTAGACATAGGTAGATCTCCCACAAAATCCATAGTAACACTTTCCCAAGGACGGGAAGGAATAAGAAGTGGAGTATACAATCCCAATTTTCTATTGCTAGGCTTACTGATAGCACTTAAAGAAAATCCTCCTACATATTGTGACACACTTTCATTCATATGAGGCCAGTAACGATACCTCTATAATTATGCCACTTTCTTTCTGACATCAAAGTGGCGAGAAATAAGAGAAGTATGTGCTTCCCTTATGATGTTGACTCTTTCTCCCTGTGGAATATAGAGATTTCCAAGATTATACAATATTTTATCATGCACATGATAATCTAATGCCTCTACCTAGTTACCTTGACACAAATTTGCATATACATCTTTAAAATCCTCATCTAAAGCATATTTCTCAACATAGCACTCATGCATGATAGAATTATGCTTAATAATTGTTATCACTTCCCACCATTCCCAAGGCTGAGAATGGAACTAAAGGAAGATAACCACAAACCAATCTTTAGGTTAGATAGTTATCCCTACAAAAGCCAGAGATGGCTCTCTCAATGTCACTTTAATAGTGAGTGAGATGACTGTATTTATAATGATCTTAGGCTAGGTATTAAAGTTAAGTAAATTGAGGTTTTGTTTGTTTTTAGTTTTTGTTGGATAGGAATGACAGTTGTGGAAATAGGTATAGGTCTTAGGTCAGATTTCAAAGTTTATATTGCAGAGGAAAGGATGAGGCTAGGTAGGTAATCTTAGTAACATGCTTAATTTTTCATTGTGTATAGGATGAAGAGAGAGAGATTCAGAATGAGCATTAAAATGAATTCATTCATCGAAATAGCATAGACATGTTCATGTAAATATTATTAAAACAGAGCATGGAAAACATGATTTATGTCTATCAACTTATAGGATTAAAATATAGAAGAATATATTTTAAATAAGGATAACATAGCATTCAACTTGATAAGATTACAAAGAAAAAAAATGCTCAAAGGCATACCACTAGAGTCTCAACACTATGTCTACAACATTATCTTTGATTTCATTCAAAAAAACTTGTACAATAGCTCCACTGCAAATAACAACTATCCAACCTCTAAAATGGCTTGTGTTTGGAGTACATATATAAAATAGAAGTCATGGCACCTCCTTGGGTAGAAAATGATCCAAAACACTTCATAAATGCTCCCTATGAGTTATTTCCTAGTTTCTAGGGAAGTTAGAAAACATTCCCTCAAATTTAGCTAATAACTAGGAATGTGTGTCTCCTTCATTAATTACATTATTACTCCATAAAGAGAGGCAAAAAAATCTCTCCTGCCAAAAATACAACTCATGGGACAACTAAACCTCGAATTTTCGGTTTTTTTGGCTTGAAAATTGTCCAAAGGAATCCAATGACAGAAGCGTTGCACCTCCCAGCAGAAGCGTCGTGCCACTTTGGATTTTATTTTGACTGAATTTTAGGAGACAATTTGAAAATATGAGATTTATGATAGGTAGCCCCATGTCTCCTCTTTCCATTCCATCCTTAAAATTGACAAAATACCCCCTGGGATGCCTTCAAAAACTCATTCTCCCAACCTTACTCCAAAAGTGTTGTGATGTTTTTGGGATTTTTATTCAAAATGGGAGGGTGGCATGAAAACCTGAGGTCATATCTGTGATGTAGAAGAGAAAACCCATCCACCCATATAATATTTTCTTCATTTAAATTTTTTGAGAAAAAGCGTTGCATCGCTTCTACAATGACCATTTTTCCAGAATTTCCAAAAAAAATTCTGTAAAAATAGGGCTTAAAGATGGATCAATATCTCTCTAAAAATACCTTGTTTTTAAAACCTAGGAGAAGTGTTTTTTATTTTGTGTGTTATGAATAAAAACCTCCTTCTGGTTTCCAAAATGCATTCCCATTTGCTTAGAATCCAAGTTTGAAGTTGATCGCTAAATCCCACTTTGAGAGGGTGTTTGGAGGCCTTCCGAGATGAATTCTAGGCTAAAAGTGGTATGGTTGGAAATTTTAGGATTTCTTATACATAAAGGAGTTCATCAAACACTGCAAACCCCTAAAATACCGATTTGAAGACATCTTGTCCAAAAGTCCACAAAATGACCTAGAGCATTTTTATTGTGAGAATTTATCTCAAACCATAACACATATGCATAAACTAAAAGGGGTTTTTGTTATTTAGACTGTTATTGACCAAAACCTCTTTCACTTTTGTTAAATTCATCTCCATTACTTCCAAAACTGATTTTGAAGCAACATTGTCCCTATGTGCAATGTAAACCCTAGCAAATGATCACAAAGCTCTAAAAATGATGCCATGGGTCTGAGTTGGCTCAAACCTAGAATTGTGGCCTCCCTTATGAATCTTATTTTCTCCCTCCATAGTGTTTGTCAACCAGATAAAACCCTATCTATATATAGTGGGTAGGGAAGGTGTAGAATTAGGAAAACAGGGGATAGTGGTAGGGTGGTTTTAGGGACATAAATGAGGTGGAAGGAAGCTGGGGAAAAATACCTAAAAAATTAATAAGGTAGGGTGATCATTTTTATTTACACTGCAAGTGAAATTTCTGGAAATGGGCATGAGGAAGGTACCCAAAAGGTCAAAACACGGGGATTTACTAGTTTTTCTGCAAGAATGTAGTGAAAATTAGGGTTTTAATGAAATTGATGGAAAGGAAGGTTGTGAGTAATAGGGAGTGTTAGGGTATGGTGTATGAATTTTTAGATGATGGAATTAGGGTTTAATCAACTAAAACAAATAAATGATGAAAAACACCAAAAACGTAGTGGGAATGACCTAATGAAAGAAACCACTCTTTTGCTGATGAAATTTGACTTGATGTAGGTAGGAATGATGTCCACTTCCTGTGTAGGAGAAGTTTGAACCCTTTTGCATGTGTTTTAAAGCTTGAATGATTGATTTTGAGCAGGAAAACCAAAAGCATATCGCACTCCAAAAATGTAGTGCAGCACCTCCAGAAGCATAGCACAACACTTTTGGTAAAAATTTGCTTGTTTCTATTCAACCCTTGGAAGCTGTGGAGTATGATGGTGAGAAGAGAGGGGCTCTCTAGAACATCAAAGGATAAAATGAGTTGAAGAAGCTTCTTTTTCCTTTTATAACAATCACAAAATTGTTTTTTTGTCTCTAGTGAAATCAAAAGCTTTGAGAAAAACTTTGATTTTTTTGGACAACTTGATCATGTAACATGCTTCATTTGATAAAAGAAAAATTGCCTTTACAATTTCCCTACCTTTGCTAACGCCCTATGTAAATGACTTGTATGGTGAAAATGATGTTTTGTTCGACTTCTTTCATGACATAATTGAGTCTTATGGTGGCAAAACAAATGAGACCTAGACTCTAGCCTAGATGAAGGTGTGGTGAATGACCTATGACCCTAGATGATAATGGATGACATGACCATAAATGGAGTGAAGGGAGTATCATTTTAGACCTATACACATTTAGTGAACAAAATTTTATTTGAAAATTGACTTGAAACATGAAATTTTTACCTGGGACCACTACTAATTAAACTTGAAAGAGTATGTTTGATCACTGAACATTTAGACACTAACAGGAATAATTGATTAACTAAAAATTGGCCTAGCTAGAATATCAAAGACTTTGTTATAGATACCTTTCTTATACCTTATGACCAAGTGGAATAATTATAAGAAACCCATCCATATGAAGTTCCTTGCTTGTTGTAGCTTAGTTTGTGATGTGGTTGATGGTAAGTGTGAATGATAATATCCTTACCCATCAAGTAATTTTTCCATTTTTTCACACTTTGCACCAAAGCATACAATTCTTTGTCATATGTAGGATAGTTAATCACTGCACCATTAAATTTTTCCATCAATACTTCTCCCATGGCATAGTCACTTGCATCAGTTTATATCTCAAATTATTGTTTCAAATCTGGAAGTGTAAGCATTGTTGTTGTCCTAGGTTTCTATTTCAATGCATTGAAGGATTTTTGTTGCTTTCCTCCCCACTTGAAAACCTATTTCAAACTTGTCAAATAATGTAATGGAGCTACAATAGCTGAAAAGTTAGAAATGAACTTTCTCTAATATTGGGTTTCTCCTAAGAAGCTTCTAACCTATGTTACATTCTTGGGTTTTGTCCAATTCAAAATGACTTCAACCTTTGAGGGATCATCTTAAACTCACCCCCTCCAACAATATGAGCCAAATATACTATAGATGTTTTCCCAAATTCACATTTAGACATCTGAAAAAACAAATTTTCTTTCTTTAAGACATCTAGAACTTGCCTAACATGCTTGACATGATCTTCATAAGTCTTGCTGAAAACAAGTATGTCATCTAAGTAAAATATCACAAAATCATCAAGAAAAGGTCTTGAAACATCATTCACAATTATCTTGAATGTTGCAAGAGAATTACAAAGCCAAAATGGCATAACTAACCACTCAAAAAACCTTGCTTTGTTTTGAAGGTTGTTTTCCAAATATCTCCTTCAGCAATCCTAATATGATAATAGCCACTCCTCAAGTCCAACTTAGTGAAATAAATAACATATTTCAATTGATCAAGTAATCATGAAGTCGAGGAAGAGGGTAACATTTATTTATCGTGATTTTTTTCAAGGCTCTAAAGTCCACACACATGCACCATGTACCATCCTTATTTGGCACTAAAACAATAGGAGACCTTCATGGAGGTGTACTTGGACTGATGACCCCTTTTTCAAGTAACTATTGGATTTGTTTCTTATGTTCTGCATTATCGATGGCTAACATCTGGTACAAACTAATGTTTGGAAGAGGAGCATCCTGCTGCAATTGTATCTCATGTTGGATTCCTCTTTTAGGAGGCAATCCCTCAGGTTCATGAAACATCTTATCTGATGTGTTAACAACCTCAATCGAATCAGATTTTAGTTTTACATCACATCCTTAGAAATCTTCATTCTTAGCATCATCTTTTGGTTTGATCATCAAGAGTACAAACTTCTTGCTAGCAATAACAAGCCTCTTCATTTTTCCAACATTCACAAGATATCAATTAAATTTCTTGTGATGTTCTCTAAAAATATAATCAATCACATATTTAAACACATGATACTTTTTCTCATGGCGATGAACGATGGCTTTCCTATCATATATATATATATATATATATGGTTTCCCAAAACAATACCACATATGTCAAGTGTAACTACATCAAGTTCTACCTCATCACTGAAGTTTGAAGTGATAGCGAATTTCAGTTTGCATTTTCTTGTCAGTTGCAATTTTGCATTGTCACATACCCAACCCAAAGGATAAGGTATAGGATGAGGAATGGTTTCCAAACTTAGTTTCTCGACAATGGTTTCTAAAATAAGGCTGGCTTTTGATCCACTATCAAATAAAGTGTCTATTTTGTTATGTTTTGAGACAATAATACAGAAAAGCTCTATTATTTCTTTATCATTTTAAGTTTCATTAAGGTTACTAGAAGAACTAGTACTTGCAATAGAATCTTTACCTTTCAATCCCATGGTTGTGATCTTTGTTTCATCCTAGAAATCAGATCCTAATCATTTTGTGTAGTTGCAACAATATTTTTTTTTCTTTTTAGTTAAAATTTTTGGGTCTCATCTCAGGATGAAGTTTCCAACAATATTCCACATCATGGAATTATTTGAAACAATTTTTACATGTGATATTTTCTCCCTCTTTATTGATGGACGCATTCTTTTTCACCTTGCCTTTGAATTTCCCCTTTCCTTTGTCTCCACTCTTGAATGAATTTTTTCTATTCTCTTGGAGAACATTCTTCCCTCTTGCTTCTAAATGAGTTTCCTATACACAAACTTCATCTAGATTTGTAGGGTTAAACATGATAATTGTGTGTCTCAAGTAACTATGTAAACCTCCAATGTATTTGAGTAGAGTGTCTTGAGAGGATAAATATACACCCAAAATCAAATCTCTTCTTCTAAACTCTTGAGTATAACTTTTCACGCTCTAACCCTTAATTTTCCTAAATTTTTTCAATCCATTGTATATTTTTTCATGTATGCTAATGGATAAAAATATCTTCCTAAGGAAACTACAAAATAATTCTAAGAAGTTATAATATTACCTCCTTTCTTGAGATCTACTTGAGTTTTGGCCTCCCACCAAATGAGTGTTGCACTTTCCAACCTTAGAGAATCAAGATGAATCTTGGTCTCATCATAACTGATTATTTTTCCTACAAAAAACTTCAATATGATGAACCCAATTATCCAATTTCTTATAACGTACCTCTCCATTATACATAGGCAACTCAAATTTTATATAAAGCTTTAACAAAGGAGTTTTACCATGTCCGTCTGGAGATCTTGGAGGAGTTTGTGAAGGGGTAGATTTAGAAGAAGATGAGGGTGAATATGGAGGTGTAGGAAAAGGTGGAGGAAGAGGTGGTGGTTTGTCACCATTGTCTCCATTCCTTTTTAGAGGATCTTTATCACCATTTCCTCCATCTCCCTTCGAAGTATTTGATCTCTCTCCTTGTTGCAACCTTGACTTACTCTCCTCATAAAGAACTTTCACCATTTCAGTCATTTCAAAGAAGTATTTTCTAAAATTTCTCTCATCCTCAAACATAGTGTTAGGCCCCTCTTCATGTTCCATGCCTAGTGAATCTTTGGGTGACACTGGAGTTGAAACTTGAGGTAAATGTGCGCTCCTTAAACTAGCTTGAGGACTTGTTCCCAAAATCTTTCCTTCTCGTCTTTTGAGCTTCAACCTTGTAAGCATAAAAAATAACTTGCAACAAAATTAAACCTTTAAAACAACTAGGGCTCTGATAGCAAACTAATCTGTATTTTTAAACTTGAAGGTGATAGGAAATATGCAAGTAATTTTTTTTTATGTATTTTAGGCAATGGATCACTTTGAAAAAGCACATAAAATAATGGTTTTAAAACTCAACTTGCAGCATAAAGCCATAGACAAATATACCATATACAGTAACACAGACTCCTATACAAATGGAGTGTCATTTTTCATGACTGACTTATTGAACTATGGAATATGTTCAAACCTTCTTTCTTAAACAAAGGTGTTCCATATTCTTGAAAAACCAAAAAATCAAAAAAATTGAAAATGTAAAGAGGGTATACCCTAAAAGAAAAATCAAAGGGTAAGAAAAATAAAATGGTCAAAAAAGTGAAAGAAATGAACCCCAAACAAAAAATAGACCAAGGAAAGTGTGCAAATCCAAATGCCACTACTATTTCATTTCTGTAATAAAGCAATTGTGTGCAGCTTGTCAAACTTTTGCCCCAATTTATGAAGAGTCAAACTGTTTAAACTTGACTTATTCATTTTTCAATTTCATGTTGTAGAATAGAGAATAAATATGTGACCAAACAGTTTAATCTTGGCAGATAAGTAGATAGGTAAAGTTAATAAAAGGTGCTCGACAGTTTAATCTGAGCCCTTGGATGTGATAAGGGTAGAATTAGATAGATTTGCCTTGTAAAAAGAAAAAATGTTGATAAGGGTTTGCAAGTCTAAATGCACCCTAATAAAGAAGAGAAAATGGTAGTGTCAAGTAGATAGGGTAGGTAGATGGTGTTGCAAAGTTTTATGTGATGAATGATGGTGCTGAATATGTTTAATCTTTTACCTTCATCACAAGTACTGAAGCAGAAAATGCACTGGAAAATTCACAGAAAGCAAAGTCAAAATCATTAACTTCCCACATCACTTTCTCCCTAAGAGTTTTACTAATTTCCCCAAAGTGCTAAGGAATTTGAAGATTAAAGGGGCTCAAGGCATTTCCTTGACTTTTGGAGGGACCGGACCCTCGGCCTAATGATCAAAAAGACCTAAGTACTTGAGATTATTTGCCATTATAATCATTCACTTTTAACTTTTTCCTAAGTAAAATCCAATTTTACTTAGGAAAATCATGCCATATTTCATAAAATATCCTCAAAATCACTTGCTATGCTATGTTTAAGTGTTGAAGTTAGGATGATATAATTTACTTTAAAGATCTTCACTTTCTTAGTGATAGTTAAGTATTTTGAGTTTACCTTGCCCTTCATCATATTAAATTCTAATTTATTTACTAAATCCCTAGTGAAAATGCCTTATCCTAAGTATATAACTCCTTTTACATACATATCCCAAAAAACCCATCTATTAAGATTTTAACCAAAGTATTTATTTCCCCATGCATTCAACTAAAAAACCCACATTATGTGCCCTTTGGTTAAATATATCATTATATAATAGTCCCGCCCCTTATGATAATTGAATTGATCTAATTTCATTATCATATAATAAAAATATAAAAAAAACATTAAACATATAATTCGTATGTTTAAAACAAAAACAAAAATAAACCAAAGTTTAATTAAAAATAAACTTTGGAGATCCCGCGCACAAAGTTTCTTACCCCGACCCTTTATAACCATGGGATTAATTAATTAACTGGATTAATTAATAACCAACTTTTCCACCTATCAAAGCACCCCTGGGATGATTAGTTAAACACTAATTACATCGGGCCCGCATGTTAACTTTCCCGTCACCTTCCCGTCTTGATAACCGTCAGATCATCTGCCTGCAGATCAACGCTCCACAGCGATTCCGCTAGCCGTCCCTCGACAAAACTTTAACGCGCGGGGGCACGGTGGTTTTGAAACCATCCTCCGACCACGCGTCACTTCCCTAATGGAATCGCTGCCCTCGCGTTCAATACCAACATTGCCCATAAGCGGTGCGGGAATTACCGCTTATCGCCTGACCCCTGCCACATGTCATCCCGTACTTCAAATGACGTCATTCCTCGAAAAAAAAAAAATCCCTTTTAACTTGTAAATAAAATGAATTTCGTGTTTTTTATGTCATTTTCATTATTGAAAGCGACTACGCCTTCCGCTGCGAAATTCAAAATTTTCACTGAGAATTACTGTTTTATCCAATTTCGCTCCAGAATTCCGCCGGACCAGTGTTCAAGCATCTTATTGCCACCACTTGATACCTGTTAAATCCCAGTTTGCCTCCGAAAACAACTATTTATTCTATTGCGCCCCGAACTTCAAAAGAAACTCTATGTTCCTTGTTTTTTCCACTGAATCAATGTTAAAATCTTATTGCTAAGATCATTCCCTGGTTTTTATACTGTGAATTTTTCCCACGAACCTGCAACTGTGCCAATTTCCCTCATTAAAACTGAAATCACGACATTTCTGTGAAGAAAACCCAGAAACTTCCATTTTGAACACACAAGAACCAAAATGGAAGCCCCAGCAGCCTTGAATGTAACCCCATTGAATGCCCCCCACAGAGAATTAGAATATTTGCCCTTAGTGGATAAGGACTTCCAAATTAAAGACTTAGTGTTTGATGAAAGCCCCCTTCGAAGTTATTGTCGCTGCAGAGACGATTATTCGAAGGGATTGGATGTCATTGGGTTGTGGGAATCTAATTTCCTGAGATATCTCATCCCCTCGGTCCTTATTTTCCCAGAAATTATCCATTATTGCCATGCTAATTATGATCCAATTTAGAGAGCAGTTTTATCCCCAAATCAAAATGTCCTTTTCCCTAATACTGCTCAGTCTATCAATGATATGCTCAATTTTGAACCTGGTCAAGCCTTGACTCCCCGTCCATAGGAGATATGCTTGAGAAATCTGCCAATTTATTTCATGAAGAGTTAAACCTTCACAGACTGATCTCATTCCACAGGTCTTTCAAAAAGCCTACAATCACCTCCCTGCAGACCGAGATTTCATTAACAAATTGTTTGATTTTAGCAGGTTACTATCAGAATATGGATTTGGACCAACAGTTTCAATACTAGTTGACAAAATTGTTTGCTCCAAATTCTCAGATTTTAATTCAATATCTTCATTCAACAAACAGTTTGTATACAAAGTTAGAGAGAGACTAGAATGATGAAATGTGCACAGTGAATGGTAAAAGTGAAATGAGAATTTACAGGGATAGTAAAAGCATAACAGTTAAAGAGTATCAGGGTTAAAGAGTATCAGGATTAAAGAGTATTAGATTGAAGACCAATTCAAGTAAGTCAGCTAGCATGAAGATAAACAGCAGGGAAGACATTTACAAAACATAACATACAAGTTCATGACAAAGTGAAGACATATAAAAAATAGAGCGGTAAAAAGTAAAAGGTAAACAGTAAAAATGAATTTACAGAGGCAGTAAAATGGTAAAAAGAAATGAAAATACTTTCACCAACATTGAATTTTGTCTAAAGTGAAAGTGAAACAGTCAAAAGAACAAAAAAGTGAAAAGTTGAAAAACACAACAAGAAGGAACATTTTTGCAGAAATTTCATGCTTTAGTCATTATTTTGAAAAAACTATTGTGATCAATCTAAGATGAATTTTACAAAATGGAAGGAGTTTTATGTTCTTAAGAGGACCATATACAAAAACGTCTCTCACTTTTCTAACAATTATTATGGTTTTGGAAATATTAAACAATGTTGGAAAACATTTTTTGCAGAAAATTCCAGTTAAGGCATCATTTTACAGAGACGATTGTGGCCAATCCGTAATACATCATACAAAAATGAAAGAGGTTTTTTTTCCTAAGGGAAATATCTACAAAAACGTATCTCATGTTTTCTACAGTGATTTCAGAATGAGAGATACATGCACATCTTTACAGGCTATTTTTCAGACTCTGTAAAACTCTGTTTTACACATATTTTTACAGAGCCTATTGTGCACAGCTGGAGAGGAATTGTGGGAAACGGAAAGAGGTTTATCTCACCAACATATTAATCCACAATAACCTCTTTCACTTTTTACAGTTATGTTACGGATTGAGAAATAAAAATATATCATTGGACCCCAAGTTTGCAGAATTGTTGGAGCAGAATGCACAAAGAAAGGAAACAGTTAGTGACTTGGATGCCTCATCATCAACTAAGAGTTGGATCAAATTCAAATTATCCTATTTTTCATCACCTATTCATAAGAAATAGTGCCAAATAGATGCATTAGTTTGAGTGTCCTTTACTTAAGTTCTATTTATGTAAAATAGTTGGAGAGATTGTGAACCAATTTTGATATTTTTCAAGATATTTTAGTTTAGAATTTGTATAAATACTTCACTCTTGGAAGTATTTTGTGGATTCTACTACTTGGCTGTGACATTGATGTTTTTGGAATAAAAGTGTTTTGGAGAAATATATTTTTGGCTTACTGGATGACAATTTGAAGCTCGGGACTTTTTGCAGGATTCATGTGTCGGATTGTAGTTCAATAAGTCTTTCTTTCCTATGTCTTAAGTTCTATATCTGTTTATAATATCATTGTGTCCATTTCTGAATAATTGACATAAAAGAATAAATCAGAATTTACTTAATTGTACTCTGATTTCATATGTGATTGTTCTTAATGTTTTCCTCTAAATTGGTTATAAGCAGGAATTCTTAAATGCTCTTGCTTTGCTAATTTAAACATTCTTGATTACTATAATAAATAATTCTTCACTGCTCTTTGTTTGTAATCATTTCATTTCTTTCTTTTAAACATGGTGAAATATTCTTAGCTACCTTTCATCCCTTCAAAATCATTCCATCCACTTTAAATTTTATGGATTGTCCTCTGTTTGGCTATCTTGCCCTGTAAAACCATCTTGTGTGTAGAATAGTAATCCAGTACAACCATCCTTTGAATCCATAGCCCAATGGCCTGAAAATAGTCAACCTTGCCCTTAGCTAGCGAATTCCACCATTTTCAAACAAACTCTTGGATTTATAACTAGCCTAAAACTTTCTAAAAACAAAGATAAATTATACAAAGAGAGCCCTCTCACAGATGCGAGATTAGATGGGTCTGCATCGAAGGTTGTATTGTGGTTACCTCGGGTATACTTTCCTCTTCCAAAACTTCAAGGAAAACCACCGGTGATAACAACACGAAACAAAAAAATGATAAAGGATTTCACCCCTCCTGGGCTACATCTCTTGGTCCAACTTCAAATTTTGGGTCTCTTTCATTAAGTGCTAAAATTTGTGATTACATGGATTTACAGTGCTCAAAATGCAAAAATAATGTCTCCAATGGCTCTAGAACAGTAAACAAACCCAATATGGGCTCTTTTTGGGCTCAATTTGGCCAAAAACTGAAGAAGTTATGCTCTAGAGAATTTTTGTTTCTAACTGCTCTACAAACTGGACACCCCTACTAATTGTTCTATGAATTGCACCTTTTCCGGAACTGCCAAGCTATATTTTTGCTCGATGCCGGTGAGATTCACGTCAAATTGGGTGCAAATTTTTCCTTGGTTTAATTTTATAATGACCCATATGAGCAGAAAAGTTGGGCCACATGCCCGGGGTTATCCCCAAATCTTCACAGCAGTCCCAAACACCTTACATATTCCTCATGCATATGCTAAGGTTCGTTGGGAATTTTAGAACCTTGGTTCGGGACTAATCCTGAGCCCTTGGATCCTCTCCACCTGCGGTCTCATGGGTTTTAATGTTAGGTAAATTAACATGGACTTAGTGTCAAGGTTGGCCAGGTTAAACAATGATGGTTTTTGGGCACATTGCATTGTGCACCCATGGTTTTTTTCCTATGATATTACATGTAATGGATCCTATAAAAAGTTGGGAGGACTTCATTGTAATGCAAGTCAAAGGAAGTGAGCGGTGAAGACTCACTTTTCTGGATTGCTCGTGGTTTTGGGCAAGGCTAATGAAACTTCATTAGGATGGGTTTTCCCTAGATTTGGGGTTTTTCCTAGTTAAATATTGTGTGTATTGTTTATATGTTTTATTGCTGGTTATTTTATGTTTATTCCTCTCGGTAATTATTTATGTTCTCAAGTAATTTTTGCTTCATTTGGTATCAAAGCTATTTTGGCTTTACAGGGATGCTTCCATTACCAAGGTTTTATTTGGCCTAGTAGATAGAGAGATAATTGAGTTTTATTAGATCTGGAAAAATTGATCAAAAGCAACCATAGATTGTGAATCAAGTTGCAGCCAAATCCCAATAGGGTTGTATTGTTCTTTTAGTTTGGTGTGGATCATATCGGATCGGTTGATAGAAGTGGCATGGTGTTCTTGGGAAAGTGAAAACATGCAATTGTTGTTATACCTCAATTAAGAATGGTATGAAGGAATGAGAAGCCACTTGTGAGAGGTTCTATAGTGGTTGGGGCCAATGACATCAAAAGAGTTCAATAAAAATCTGGTTATGGTGTGCGTGGATAGGCGTCCATATATGATGTTGGTGGGCAGGTTTCTAGAGCATATGAGGTCGACAATTGGGTCGTAGGGAATAAGCTCGATTTGGGTGATCACATATCTAGATTGTTAAGGTATATGAACACCGAGTGATGTGGTGGTAGGAGGGGTGAAGTCTTAGAATTGTATTGGATCCACAGAGTCAATCAAGGAATGATTCATTGTCATCATCATCTTTATCAGACACTCTAGAGTTCAATGCGCTAAAGACGACACTGAATCCAAATCCGTTAGGAAATTCTCTCCCCATGAGGTGGTTTTGGCTAAAATGGGTGAGGATTGGAAGAAAGTGGACTCTAAGATTGAGAGAAGAACCTCCAGTCCTCCCACCAGCGCCCACTTGAGCCACTTGAAAAGTCCTCTCAATGATACTGCACCCCCTCAGGCTCATCCTAAGGTTAATCCTTTTGGAGATGCGAAACCACGCGAAGTTTTGTTGGAATATAAGGGAAAGGATTGGTGAAAAATGGATTTAGAAGCTGGGAGAGGGGATCATTTTGAGGCGGTGAAGGTAATTATGACAACAGTCCCCTCATCATCTTCTTGCATTCTGGTTGCCAATAAGCAACAGTCTGTGGTGCAGGGAACACATATGGTGTTGCAGTGTCACGTGGAGGGAAGCGAGATGGAACCCATCAACGCCAAGTACTACCACTGCCACCATAATATATGCAAGCCCCACTCCAAGTTCCCCAAGGTCATCATCAAGAGGATCAAGCAACACTTATGTCAGAAATGTAGTAGGTTTCATACATTGTCTAACTTTAATTAAGGGAAGAGAATTGTTACAATAATGTGTGGAATTGGTAGCTAAAACATTGTAAAGGTTTACGATGTTTTTAAGGATCTAATATTGGTGGCATAGGTCCCTCACAGTGATAGCCCAAGACTTGTTGAAGCAGATCGAGGAGAAATCATGTTGTTCATTGGGAGTGGAAGCTGACACATTATGGCAAGAGCCATGAAGCACCGTTAGTGGGTGGAGTGCTATGATGAGGTGGTTTTTTCGAAGGAGAGACCTAAGTGTTGCACCAAAAAATGGTTAGACATCATCGTAAATGACAATGACAATGATGTACGATGATGTTCTGGTAGGAGTCTTATGTTGTTTTACAGTTGGATATGAGGAATTATATGCCAAAGGTAATCCTGGAAAAGATGAGGTCGCCACATTTGGATAGGGAAAGCCACTAAATTTATTTTTTCTAGGAGAGCATCACACACAAAGTGTGTTAAGTTGAGAGGGTGGTTATATGAAAATAGCAACAAGGTATACTTTTTTTTTTATTACAATGGAGTCAAATTTATTGCATGTAAATGGGCATATTGTGGTAAGACATGGTATGGCATGGGTACCCCTGGGTAATCACTAGTCAAGTCTAGGTTAGACCTAGGTGATAGGGGGTGTCGGGTTAAGAGCTAACCCGGGTAAAAACTTTGAGGGGGGTAACGGCTAGAGTGAGTAGGGTTGGGCTAACTCACTTGGCAAGATTGGTTGGACTTAGTCAAGGAACCCCAAGTCAAGTTTAAGGGGGGAATGTTAGGTAAATTGACTTGAGTTTAGAGTCAAGGTTGACAAGGTTAAATAGTGATGGTTTTGGGGCACACGGTATTGTGCACCCATGGTTTTCCTCTTGTGGTATTACATGTAATGGAGCCTACAAAAGGTTGGGAGGTCTTCATTGTAATGCAAGGTCAGGGAAGTGAGTGGTGAAGGTTCACTTTGTCAGATTTGGCAAGGAAGTGAGTGGTGAAGGCTCACTTTGACAGATTGGCCAGGGAAGTGAGCGATGAAGGATCACTTTGCTAGATTGGCCAAGTTTTTGGGCAAGGCTAATGAAATTTCATTAGGATGGTTTTTCCCCGGAGTTGGGGTTTTTCTAGGTTAAATATTCTGTATTGTTTATATGTTTTATTGCAGGTTATTTTAGGTTTATTCCTCTCAGTAATTATTTATGTTCTCCAGTAAATATTTCTCCATGCAAGGTGACCGGGGACTAGGGCTTAGCCCTGACCCCATCCCCCATATACCAAACAATGACACTTTAAATAGTGTTTGTATTAAAAATTGGAGAGAGCATCTATTTAACATAGGACTAACACACAATAATTATTTTCTATATTAAATCACACTAATACATTACAATATTTATAGTTCTGTTGAGATCCAACTAATTCCATTCTTGGAGGGAGTAGTTGAGAGAATCTCTCAACATCCTCCAACACACCAAACCAATCCCTAAACTGTAGTATGCATTATAAATGAGGCATTATCTCAACACCCCCCCTTAATGCCTACATTACAGAAATGGAGAACACACTAAATTAATACAAACATTTGTCTGCTCTGGTCTTCATTAACATTTGTACCCACTCTGAGATCTCATAGAAAACGCTCTTTTCTCCACCATTTTCGAGCTACCATTCAACCCATTTAAAATACATTTGTTTCTGACCAGCAATAATGAACTTTGCAAGATCAACAGTATTGACAACTCGGCTCGTTGGGGCTTCCGCGATAAGAGCTGACAAGTGATGAACCATCCTATGGACCAATCACCATCTGTCGGATATTTCGCTTTCGGCTATCCATCAGTGGCTAGGCAAATGGTTTGAATACTGAATGTGTTCAAGAGCTAATCTAACAACTTGACCTGCTTCACACAAATGGATCTCATACTATAACCTGTAACTGATGCTCTTGGCCCGTAGCACAACAATATCAACATATAACAAATTCACACAATCAAATTAGCCAATTGTCCTCTCATCCCTGTAGAACGTAGAGAACGACTAATTTAAATAATGCTAAATTGTTCATAGTTGGTTCTGCACTCCACAAATCTCACAACAACAAAATTTACGAAATTATCCAAACATCGTTCAAATAATTAATAAAATAGACAATGAATTTCACTGCGTTTTTGGCTGCTAAATTAGTGAATATTGCAGCTTCATTTTGTTGGCTCGATCCCCCAAAAATCCCGGTTGTATTTTTGCACAGGTGAAATGTCTTGCATCCGAGTATATGCCAAGCTTGAGACCTTTGCTGTGTACATAGTCAGCAAGGGCTTTTATACCAGATGGGAATGTTGTAGAATTTGCAACTAATTTTCCATCTTTAGCTCACTTGAGCTCCCCCCAACAATCATCTAAATTAACATATTTATATCCAAGTTCGTTGAAACCAGTTGAGATCAGCGCATCAACAGTTTCCTTGATTACTGTCTCATTGATATCACAAGCAAAATGGTTCCAAGAGTTCCACCCCATGGGAGGTGTCATACCCAAACCATTATCAAGCAGACTTCTTGGATTAGAGTCAGCGTGAGCGAAATAGCAATGCGATGCAGAGGCCAAAGCCAAAAGGAAAACAATGGAGATGGAAGCCATGGTTTTTTTTTTTCTGTCAGGAAAGAGAAATTAAGATGGAAAGGCAACGGCAATGACCTCGAGACTGTTCGAGAAGGGAATAAAATGCAGCGATATATCTGGAATCTCCAGCGGCGTATTTGAACAGTGAATGCGTAGGAAAAAAAATAATGATATGGCTACCAGGACACAAGATCTGCATAATAAAACTATCAGAATATTTGGGCTCGGTTCTCTGCGGACCTGAACCGATATTCTCTGATTTCAGTGTTAACGTTGAAACGGACTCCCGGTCTCCCCTTCTTATTCTGCATCATTCTCTATCCTGATCCACTGCCAAGGACTTTCGTTCTTTTATCAGACAGTCAAATCCCCTCTAGTGCAATTCAAGATGGCGCAGTTCCTTCCGCCGTTTTCTAGTACGAAATTTGATTCCTTTGTTTTTAGCCTCAAAGAAACTTCTTGTCTTCTCCTAATCGTTCTGGTGACACGAATCGGTGATTTTCAAATGACTAATCAACACGGCAGCAATTCTCTCCGATACAGTGAAATTAACACTCAAACGTTCACACAGTAATCTACACACAAATCCTATTCCTATAGAATCAATTATCACAATTTTCTCTTCATCTTTCTGAGCACTCCCATGAGGGATTAAGCTTAGCTTGGCTTTGATACCATATTAAAAATTGGAGAGAGCATCTATTGAACACAGGACTAACACACAATAATTCTTTTCTATATTAAATCACACTAATACATTACAATATTTATAGTGCTGTTGAGATCCAACTAATTCCATTCTTGGAGGGAGTAGTTGAGAGAATCTCTCAACATCCTCCAACACACCAAACCAATCCGTAAACTGTAGTATGCAACATAAATGAGGCATTATCTCAACAGTTTTCCGTCCATATGGGTTAAGCAACACCCATGGCACTAGGGTAGAGCTCTTCCATGTCCTGTAGTTGGTCTCATGTTTGATCCTCACCGATGTTCAATTAGGCCATAACCAAAATTTTACACGACCCTAGGGTTCCATGTGGCAGCCTATGATTGGGTTGTGTGGCACCCAATCATTGGGCCATGAAAACATTCCACCAACCAACCATAAGTTTCCAATTTGAACCAATCAGGTGAGGCCACTTGGAAGCCTACCATTGGCTTGTGAAGTACAGTCAGCTTACCCAGTCAATGTATGAACTTCCCAATCATCAGTCCTACATCTAACCCACAAAAATTTTAAGTGCTTACGAAAATAATCAAAACGTGATATCGGGAGCATACGATATCATTTTTGAGTGATTCAAGTTGTGTTGGATTCAGGGCGATGAGATATACATTTTTGCACTAGTGTTGATCATTTTAAACACTTTTAATTTTGATTAATTTACTAATCCACTAGATCAGTAATAATGTTAATTTCATTAATGCTGATGATGATTAACGTCCACTAAGACCAATGTAGTCTATCGAACCTCGAGAAAAGAGTCTATTTGTGATTCTTCAAAATCTTGTTTCTGTGATCAAGGAGAAAGGAAAGAAGCACTCCAAGTTCACTATACTTGGGTTACCTTAATAAGTCAATAAGATTGGAGGTATGGCTGATGATAGGGAATTGAGATCGGATGTGAGTAAGAGTTGCGAAGTATAAAATGAAGTGTTTTTCATCTTCCACCATCTTAGTATTATAAATCTGATAGATTTTTTTGTCCAACGGAGTCTTGGGAGAAGACCATCATCTGGTTTCACTTCGAAGATCATGATAATTAGTTATTATCCTAGCGATGTTCATTTTATTCTTAGTGTTGGTCAGCATAGAGAGATCATTCTAGTTAGCAAGGGTGGAGTCTATCACCTCCTTGTAGTATCTTAGCTTCCTTTTACTGTCCAAATCCTTATCATCCCATAGTTTGCCCTTAAAATTGGAGGTAATATTATCTTTGAAATTATCCTTTCTTCCCATGATGATATCCTTCTTAATTCCCCATTGATTGAGTCAAGACTAGGCATCCTTATGCCACCCAGGCTTGAGGCACAGGTGGGGGTTTTGGCTAAAGTTAGAACCAATTTTTGGGAGCCTCTTGGATTCCATGTTGTAAAGATTCTTCTTATACATCAGATATCTAAACATAGTCATATTTTCAATGGGAGACATGCCAATGTCGATCAAGATGATAGGATAGGGAATATTTCCCTTGATCTTGAGGTTATATGTTATGAATTTCTTTTGAATCATATCAATCTTTCTCCGTGACTCTCTAGATATATGGCAACCCCAAACTTCACATCCATATAAGACAACAACGGTGATGAGAGCCTCAAAAAGGAGATTTATTTTACTCCCAATGTAGAGATCAACCAACTTAAAATTGTTTTCAAGCTCATAATAATCTTTCCAGCCTCTAGTAATTCTTTTCTTGATGCTATAAATCTAGTTGACCTGATGAGGAAAGTCAATAACCAAATATATATAAGAAGAAACTTGCTCAAGTCAATGGTTATAATAAACAAAACTGCCAGGGTGCTATTTTTGGATTTAATGATCATGAATTTAGTCTTGTCAGTATTAACTGGCATACCCATCTTGGAGTAGTAGACATGAAGAGTCTTAAGCTGCTTGTCCATTTCATCATGGATTTTTGCAATAATAATGATATAATCAACATAAAGGAGAAGAGTAATCATTATACCATCAAGCTTGGTTCCCTTTCAACCTGCAGTCTCTAGACACTCCTCTAGCTTATTGATGTAAATACCGAAAAGGGTAGGAGATAGAGGACACCGTTGCTTAACCCTGATATTACATGTATTATCTTTAGAACACCCTTCATTGGTCTTAATATTGGAAATAACAGTCTCATAGAGGTAGATCACAACAATCTTAAGTTCATGAGGAACCATGACCTCTTAAAGTCTCTCCCAGAGCTTATCACGAGGAACATTGTCGAAAGCTTTTATAAAGTCCGCAAAATAACAGAAGAGATCGACTTTACTATTGCGAAATTTCTCTACAATGATCCTGAGAGTGACAAGGTGGTCGATAGTCAAGTGATGTCTCCTAAAACCAACTTTCCCTTTAGCCCTTTTACCATGGTTTTCATGCCAAAGGCTAAGCTTTGTTTCCAAAATGAGCCCACATAGCTTGGCTAGGATGTGGTTGATCCTAATGGTCCCCATTTTTAAAGATAGGCACAATCAGGCTTTGCATCCAAATATTAGGGAAGCCATGCTTTACATCAAAATTGACAAGCTTGTGGAGATGAAGAATGAGGATAGATCTTCCCATTTTAAAGATTTCGGCTTGGTATCCTTCAATATATTTAGCTTTCCCATTAGCGAGCTTATTAATCACAGACTCAACATCTTCCAGAGAGAATATATCTTCCATACTATGAATGTTTAAGATGGTGCCCATGGTGTCTAGGGAGTCATTCAACTTCGTAAGTTATTTTCCCCAATTTTCTAAGTAGATCGAATGATTATCTTTAGTTTTATTAACAAGCACATTTCGCCAAAAAAATTTGGGCGCAAATTTAAAAAGGTGGAGAAGATGCTCTTTTATTTTACTAATATATGACCTATTCATCCTCTTGATGAGAGATTTGTACAGATATTCTAGAGCTTAATGATTTCATTACGGGTGTCCCTGATTGCTTTCCTAGAAATTTTACAGTCTTTTTCATACCAAGGATTGGAAGTTATATTATTCTGCTTATATGAAGTCTCATTAGAGAAGTTTCTAATCGTATTGGAAAGGATGATGAGAACCATCATTAGGTATATTATAAGGAGTTAAAATGTCACCTTTTTAGCTTAATTACTCTCTCTCACACACATTTAATTTCATTTTGTCATATTTTTCTTCATGATAATGGTGTATTAAGGTTTGTCATTATTTGAGGTCTAAGATGGTTTAAATGCAGGAAAATGAAGGGAATAATGTCATTTTTGAGAAAGATTCCATATCACGGCTGGAAGTAGACAATGAAGAGAAATCATAGGGAGGTTCAACACCTTATTAACTCCTAAAATAAACCAATATATCTTCAATATCCTCCTCCAACAGCTCGAAGTCAGAGGCAGTCGAGCAACTGAATGATAAGAAGGATCCAAGCTCCAATTCTCTTGAGTTCCAAGGGAACAAAGAATAATTTTTAGGGATTTGTTGGCAGCTACCCTCCAGCACAATTAGACAAGAGCAAGAGCTTATTTGGATTCATACTTTATAAGAAGGAAGAGCTCTCTTGGCTTTGTATTAGATATTTTTAACTTCCATTGTTCATGTAAAAGACAGGTTATGAAATAAGATGAGCATTTGGTCTCTTTTCCACTAAGTTGATTTCAGGGAGTTGAGATTATGGGTTAGGGCCCAATCCATTGGCTTCAGTCTCTCTTTTGTACACGTGTATCTTTCTTTTATGTTTCAGTAGCTGATTTCTTCCATTGCATTGTTGGTAACATATAGAAAATTAAACTATGTTGCTAAGCCTCCCTCTCTCACCTCTTCCATTGGAGATTGAGGAGGAAGGTCTTCCACCACAGAAAAAATATCTTTTCAGTTTATTATTTCTTGGAAAATTTAGGATAGTTTTTACTTTGCTTATCATGAACATGTTGTAGGTTCATAGGTAGATTTATGTGTCAATTTCATAGGTAGATTTATTCAAATTCAACTCATCTTTTCCACCATTTATATGATAAGTTTGTTGATGACGAATGCATGAGTAGATGTCTTGTTTGCAGGTTTTGATAGAGAAGTGGAGAAGGACCCCTTAAGCACCATCATCTTGAGTTTCCACTGTCCATCAGATATCGTCCATTCAAGTCACCTACATCCCTGTTTTTGAGGTTACCATCACATCACCAAGAGCATCCTTTTAGGTGCAAGACAGGCCTTTTGAGAGCTCTGAGCTTGGTCCAAGGTGTTGGTCATCCTACATGCACTTGGATCCACCTTTCCCTAACCTTCCCTAACCTTCTTTCCATCATTTATAGCCTCCAAACCCTCTCAGTCTGTTTCTTGTAGCTTTTCAGGACATCCTGTAGCACTACAAAAAATCCTATAGAAACTTCCTGTAGCAGTGCCAAACACCCTCTCCTTCAGCCCAAAATCATTACTTCATATCACCTAAACCTAGAAATTCCACTAGAAGACCTCCAGCCCTGAATATTTGGTCCAGGGACACTCTTAGACCATGCAAGCGCCTTCTACATTTGTTGCAAAATAGATCAATTTCAAGTATGATTAGTCCATCATAAAATGCATCATTATCATAGTAGTTAAGCATGAATTATATAGGAGTTAATTAGTCATTGATTAAACATGTGTGCAAGGATATATTAGTTCCTTTTCTTCAAGTCAATTCAATAACCTAGACAATGAATGTCATTTAGTGTAATTTCCTTTCTTTTACTATCATAAGTGTGAATATTTATTTCTTGCAAAAGTAGACAATAGTTAGATGAATCAGTCAGATCTAGAATGGTTTCTTTTCTTTCCAACAGAGTAATGGTTATGATTTTTTTTCAGTCTTAAGTTGCAGTTAGAAGTGTGATAGACTTCCCTTTTAATAATGACCCTAGTTTCTAGCACCTCATTGTAGAACTAAGACGAGGATGGCATGGGTAGAGCTCATCTATTGTGCAAATAGCATTGTCACCTCTAAGTTTGTAGGAACCCTGGGTTGATAAAGTAAATTTTAGTAGCCTCTAGAAGTTGTAGCACTCTTGGTGCAATACCAGGGCTCACAAAAGGGTAGTAATAAAATGGTAATAAATTTGATCAATGTTGTTATTATAAATTAGGGAGCCTAAATCCATTTCTAAATCCCTTAAGAAAAGGTCGACATCATTTATATCAAAGTGAATGCATGTTTTTCTTTCATTGATCTGCTACATGTGGGTGGTATGCATAACAATATTGATGGATAAAGACAAAGATATGTGGTACGAGTCAGGCTCATACCCGTTAAGTAGCTCAAATTTTGTGATACGATTGAGGACATGGGTGTCATAAATTGTATAATACAATACACTTATACCCAACCCATGGAAACAGGTCATATGACAGGAGAGAGGACACTTATCCATACCATTAAAAATGATTAGGTCCTGGGAACCGCAAAGATTGAGGAGCTCGATGCTGAATACGTTATTGATTATGTCTTCAGAGTTTCTCTTGAATCTATTAGCTAAGTTACCCTCTTCATCAAGCAACAAGGGGTCGGGTGTAGAGTTGTTACTTAACATAATAGTTTGGTTAGCAGTATTCCTAGAATTAAAGTCCCCAAGCAAAAGGATATTCCCTTCATTCCTCACGGTTTAAATGTCTTTTTATGAGGTATTGAAAGGAAAATTATTATCCAAGTTATTTTTCTTATAGGATGTAGATTTGACAGGGGTGAAATAACAGATTGCAAGAAATATCCTATTTCTCGATCCAAATGTACTGATTGAATGGTTCAGTTTTATAAAGTCGGATGTGAGAGGAAACAATGTTGCTTATATAACAAGCTATACCACCAAAACCCCTCCTGAAGGATTTCTTATTCCAAGCTGATTAAAAAAGTGAATCCATCAAGGTGAGGGACCCCAGATTCATCAGGTGTTCCCAATGTAGGTTTTAACCCTGAACAGAAATTATCTACACACGAATCTTATAACAGAAAATAAACAATAGCAAGAGCATAAAACATAAAACAGATAAAAACATAGATTTTCCCCTAGATCCCAAATTGGGACGACCAACTTGATTTTTCATTATATTACTTTTAGTGTTACAACACATATATATACATGCCGAAGCATACATAAACCCCAATCCATTAACCCTGGATTAGAACATAACCGTAGTTCCCTTGACCGGATCTACAAAATACCAGGGGTCGAAAACCATCGTACCCCAAAACCATGTGCAAACTCATGCACAAAACATGGGTGGGTCCGCATATGAGTGGGACCACATACCAAAAAATTACGGTCGTCGCCCCACCCCCACAATGGGGGCCGTCAGTTCCGCGCAACGTACAAATAAGGCGGGGGCTAGTCGTGGAAAGAATATAACACATACCCAACATTCTCCCACTTGTTGTTTTCTTTCCACGGAGGGCCACAGGAGAGCTTAGTCATTTGGCCAATTCTTCAACACCCATTGTTTCTCTACACCAAGAGAACTTATGAGTGCTCACAGACTTCGTCAATGCATCTGCAACATTCTTCAAAGTGTCCACCTTTACCAGCAACACCCTTTTAGCCTCAACCATATCTCTAACAAAGTGATATTGAACATCAATGTGCTTTGTCTTTGAATGATGAGCAGGGTTCTTAGCCAAGAAAATTGCACTTTGGCTATCACAGTCTATCCTTATAGCTTGCTGTACCAACCCCATACTTGAACACAATCTCTGCAACCAAACGGATTCCTTGCTTGCATGAGTGGCTGCTATGTATTCTGCCTCTGTAGTTGAAAGAGCCACTACAGACTGTCTTTTACTCATCCAACTGACTGCGCCTCCAAATAGGCTAAACACATACCCACTTATAGATCTTCTTTGGTCCATATCTCCAGCCCAGTCTGCATCAACAAAACCACGAATGTCCAACATTCTTTCCAATCCTGGTCTTCCCTGGTAGCACAAGCCATAATCACTAGTGCCACGTAAATATCTGAAAACCCGTTTCACTACTGTCCAATGCTCCTTCCCTGGGTTTGAAATAAACCTGCTCAATACTCCCACCGCATGTGCAATGTCTGGTCTAGTACAGACCATTGCATACATCAGGCTACCCACTGCACTTGCATATGGAACACGGGACATATACTCCTCTTCTTCTTGTGTCTTGGGACACTGTTCAGCAGACAGCTTTACACCTACAGGAATAGGAACATTCACCGCTTTACTATCCTGCATATTGAACCTTTGCAATATAGTCTCGACATACTTCCTCTGGTTTAACCAGAGCTTCCTCTTTGCCCGATCTCTCTTAATTTCCATGCCCAAAATATAGTTTGCAGCACCCAGATCCTTCATGTCGAATTTGGAGAACAGTTGGGTCTTCAAATCTTGGATAATTTCTTTGTTATTTCCAATCAACAACATATCATCCACATACAAGACTAAATAAATAACACGGTCACAAATTAATTTAAAATAAACACAGTGATCCTCCTTGCTTCTAGTGAAGCCAAGTCCCCGTATATAGGTATCAAATTTCTGATACCACATCCTTGGTGACTGTTTTAACCCATACAGAGACTTCTTCAATCTGCATACCAGTTCTTTCTTACCCTTCACCATAAAGCCTTCAAGTTGCTTCATGTAGATCTCCTCTCTGCATCCCCGTGAAGAAATTTTGTCTTCGTTAAGTCCCTATATTAATAGTATAGCACCTTATTATGTTAGTGTAGCAACCCTTATTGTTATTATTGTACCCCCGTAACCCCCATATTGTTATTATTATGCCCTTAAATTATTATTGTTAGGTCGGCTAGGATTACATTGTGGCCCACTAGGATTACATTATGGCCCCATGGACTCCTATATATAGAAAGGAGGTTTTGTGAATTGTATCATCCAAGAATTGTTCATTTATGTAATGTATTGGAGGTTGCCCTTTCGAAGTGGCTCATTTCTAAGGCGTTTATATCTCTTTTCTTCTCTTTTTGAGTTGGTTACACAACATTTGGTATCAGAGCTTTGGGATTCTAGGGTTTCGCTGCTCCAAACAGGTCATCGTGGAATTTTCGCTATAACTTTTTTTCTACGAAGCTTCAGAAGCTGAAATTTTTAGGGTGCGAAGCTGAAATCTTGAGGAAGTTTGTCTAAAAATTTCAGATCTTGGTTCGCAATATTTGAGGAGATATCATCTGTGGAAGTTAGGTATTTTTTCAGGCTCATAAACAGGTCATCGTGGAAATTGCGCTATAAATTTTTTTGTACGAAGTTTCAGAGTCTGAAATTCATATGGTGCGAAGCTGAAATCCTGAGGAAATTCGTCAAAAAACTTCAGAGCTTGGTTCGCAAGATTTTTGGAGATATGATCTGTGGAAGGTAGTGCTTTTTCAGGCTCCTGAATTTCATCTCAAAGAGGTGATCGTGGGAAAACTTCAATAACTCTCTCTCTGGTAATTGGATTGAAGTGCCGTAAAAAGTGGTCGCAAGTACACAGACTGAAGTTTCTTCGCTATCAATTTCAGAGACAAAGGACAAAACAGTGACACGTGGCAATTCGTACAAGTTCGCTCTACCGAACCAGTCCAGAATTAGGTCATTGTGGGAGATTGGACACAAATTTGTCTTGGAGAATCCAAATCAGGTCAGACCTGTGGCATTTGAAAGAAGCTTCAGAGATCTACTACAGAGCTGAATTTCAGATATCGAAGATTTTCAAATACAGAGATAATTCAATTTCAATATCGAGCTCCTAAAAGCTAGTAAAAGGTGTGTATTTTTTTCCCAAATTGCATAAGTCTTGTTTGAAGAATCAAGTTGA
The DNA here is from genome assembly GCA_034641835.2 of Pinus albicaulis. Taxonomy (NCBI): domain Eukaryota; kingdom Viridiplantae; phylum Streptophyta; class Pinopsida; order Pinales; family Pinaceae; genus Pinus; species Pinus albicaulis. Next base: position 193,488,685 of record CM076571.1, on the reverse strand, counting down.
ATTGATTCCAAGGGCATATTGTAGAATAGATATCAATATTGAATTCTAAAATGGCCCCTAAAAAGAATTCAACACCCATCAAGCCTTCCGAAGGCTCTACCATGACTCATGAAGATGAAGAATTGCAACATGATCTATCAAAATTACAAGAACAAGTGCAACAAATTTCACTCTCGCAAAGAGCAGCAAAAAATGAAATGGAAGTTTTGAAGAAAGGTGTGGAAGTGAAGATGGATGGTTTGAAGAAAGGCATGGAAGCTAAGATGGATGGTGTGCAAGCTAAGATGGATGGCATGGAAGTGGGCATGGAAGCTAAGATGGATGACATGAAAGACAACATGGAAAACATGAAGAATGATCTAAAAGCATACATGGAAGGCTTGATGACAAGCTTAAAACCAGAAATGATTCCTAATGGCGGAAATATAGGAGAAGAACCTCATGATGAGAACAAAATAAATGTTAATCGTGATTTCATAAACTCGAATGTTGGCGGGAAGAACCATCATATTCCAAAAATGGATATGAGGAAGTTTGATGGAAAGGATCCTGTAACATGGATACTACAGATGGAGCAATATTTTGATCTCCATAATGTGCAAAACACACAAAAGGTACGCATTGCAACTTTACATTTAGAACAAAATACATTTGTATGGTATCGATGGTTTTGCTCCCGTAAAAAAATTGTCACTTGGTCAATTTTTACGGAGGAAATGATAGCACATTATGAGGATACAAAGAGCAACACCTTCTTTAGCCAATTGATAAATCTCAAACAAAAGGGTTTATTGGGGCAGCACATTGAGGACTTCCAAAAATTGAATATAAGGGTAACTGATATTCCAGAGGAACACAGGATTGATCTCTTCATAGGCACTTTAAAGGATAACATCCAACATGAAGTTCGCGTTTTGGAACCTAATTCATTAGAGAAGGCATTCAAGTTGGCAAGAAAATTTGAATGTAAAATTATGGCGACAAGGAAGCCTACCACTCAATTCTATAAAGAAGGAAGTGTTGCTACGCCTAGATTTCCACAACCTACAAGGTTGACACCACAACAATTGGAAGAAGAAAGAGCAAAAGGGCTTTGCTATAGTTGTGATAGCAAATACACTAAAGGTCATAAGTGTGCTGAGAAGAAATTATTTTACATAGATTGTGAAGAGGAAGAAGAAAATGAACAAGAAGAGGATATACACCAGGAACCAGCCATAGAAGGGAAAGAAATGAATCCGACCATGTCGTGTAATGCACTGGCAGGAATTACCACTCAAACTCTCAAGATAGAAGGACATATCAAGAAGAAAAAGGTAATAGTGTTGATTGATTCAGGTAGCACCCATAATTTTATTCATTGTAAGGTAGCCAAGGAATTAAATTGTTTCCTATACCCAGCACGAGAATGTCAAGTGATGGTTGCAAATGGAGGAACTATAAATTGCTCTGGAAAATGCAATAACATCAAGCTAACCATGGGGGAATATGTGTTGACTAGTCCAATGCTTTCCATTCCTATGGGAGGTGCCGATGTTGTACTAGGAGTACAATGGTTACAATCTTTGGGGACGGTAGCTTTTAGTTTTCAAGAACTTTTCTTGAATTTTTTGTCAGAAGGAAAGGAAGTAGAATTACGGGGTATTGAAGGGAAGCCGGGAAGGATAATAAGCTCTAATGTCATGACAAAGCTTCTAAAGAAAGAACAACGAGGCTTAATTGCACAATTATGCTCACTAGAAGTTCCGACATCAAAATCATCTATTTCTGTAGATCTCCAACAAGTCTTGGACAATCATTCCAAGGTGTTTGAAACTCCCAAAGGACTCCCACCTATTCGTGATCATGATCATGCTATTCATTTGATTCCAGGAAGTGTTTCTCCAAACATCCGGCCTTATAGATATCCTTACTTCCAAAAGAGCGAAATTGAACGCATGATTGCAGAAATGTTAGAGGCGGGTATAATTCAACCTAGTCAAAGTTCTTTCTCTGCTCCCGTAGTATTGGTACACAAGAAGGATGGATCATGGCGAATGTGTCCAGATTATAGGGAGCTCAATAAGCTCACCGTTAAAGATAAATTTCCCATTCCTGTGATTGACGAATTATTGGATGAATTACATGGAGCAATTTATTTTACCAAGTTGGATCTTCGTTCAGGATATCATCAAATTAGAATGAAGACCGAAGATATTCCAAAAACAGCATTTCAAACTCATGAAGGTCATTATGAATTTTTGGTCATGCCTTTGGCCTTACCAATGCACCTTCTACATTTCAAGGGTTGATGAATTCCATTTTCAAACCCTTCCTTAGAAAATTTGTGCTAGTATTTTTTGATGATATACTAATCTATAGCAAGTCTTTTGAATTTATTATTTTCAATAAATTATATGTGCAAGGTCGGCCAGTTTTGTAATGTAGGCTCGCATGCCCAACAGATGTGTCACACACCCTCATGATGGATATATATACAGGAAAAGTTGGAGAGATTTTCATCATCATCACAACTCTCATATTCCTCTCTCATCTTAGAGTACGAGCTACCAAGAAGGACAAGTTTCAGCCACACGTGTGAAGGACGAAGAGGACAAACTGTACGGCCAAGCTGAAGTACGGATTTGCTGCTGCTAGGGTTTCGCAGAAACTTTGACCAGCGTTGACTTTGGTCAACGCTTGGTCCAAACAAGCTGAAAACTTGTGGAAGGTTCGATTTATGAAGGTCGTACTACCTGGCACAAAAATCGAGGTCAAAGGGTTGACCGTTTTGCTGCTGCGTTGACTTTTAGCTTGCTGCCCCTGCGTTGACTTTTCAGGACAGCGTTGACTTTTGCAGAGTTGACTTGGGTTGACTCATCTACTGATTGGAGGGTTGTTGTGACACATGCTGGGCTGGCTGACCAAAGGAGACTTTGCTGGTTGAAGCATCCCGTTGACCGCCGAAACGAATACACACATTTTTCCTGTTTCTGATTTGTCTTCTGTAAGATCTACTTATATGTTCTATCTGCATTTTGCTTAACTACTTGTATGATTGCTGAATGAAAAGTGAAATTGCTACTAGCATAGAACATCTACAAAATTTTACATGGTTTCAGAGCTGAGGTGAAGACAAACTCAATCTATAGCAATCATCATCGTGGAAATGGGTTCCACTAGTCTTGAATTCAAGGAGAATGACAAGCTGACCGGAAGTGATGACTTCCATCCCTGGAAGATGATATTAGATCTCAAATTAGAAGATCATGATCTCCTGGATCATGTGACAGGGAGGATTCAAGAACCTCCATCCAATGCCTCTGCTTCTGTTAGAAACAAGTATAAGAAGGGAGAAATCAAAGCAAAGTTGCTGATCAGGGAATCCATAAATAAGAGTCTGGTTGCCTACATATCTGAACTAGGCACATCCAAGGAGATGTATGACAAATTGATACTTATGTTTCAAGTAAAAAATGTGAACCAAGTGCTATTCCTCAAGAACAAGTTGAAGAATATGAAGAAGGGCCGAGATGAGTCTGTTCAAACTTTCTTTCTGAAGTTGACCGAAACCAGGAACCATCTGCTAGCTATTGGGGAGATAATAGCCGATCGTGAGATGGTTCTCACCGCACTTGGAGGACTTCCATATGAATGGCAAGTATTCACAACTACCATTCTCAACAATAATACCATTCCTAACTTTGATGAGCTTCTGTCTAGATGTATGCAAGAAGAAACAAGGATGAAGGAATTTGATAATGAAAGAAATGTTGCCTATGGTGCTCATTCCCAAAAGAAGAACTTTGGTGGTTCTAAGGACAAAAGAAGGACAAAGACTCAAGAGAAGAAGGGTAAATGTTTCACCTGCCATAGGACTGGACACTATGCTAGAGAATGCCCCTTCAAGAAGGATTCTCCCGATAGTGACGATAACAACAACAACCGAAGAAATGGGAATCGAAGAAATGACATCACCAAAGGAAAGAGGAAGGCACACTTTGGAGGAAACAATCAACCTTCTAAGAGGTCCAGAAATACCAGGTATGAGGAGTCTAATGTTGTTGATAAAAGAAATGAGTACATTCTGGTATCTGCTCTCTCAGCTGCATCTCCGCCCGACACTATGGATGTCTGGCTAATTGATAGTGGTGCCTCAAGACACATCACCGGATTCAAGGAAGCACTTTCTGACATGGTTGAAAAGGATACTAATCTAGAAATTATCCTTGGGGATAATGCCACTTATCCTGTGAAAGGGACCGGGACTGTGACCCTCCACTTGTCTCAAGGACAAGTCCTCCGTCTACAAGATGTACTCTATGTACCCAAATTGAAGAAGAACCTTGTGTCTGTATCTGCAATGGAAGACAAAGGATTCAATGTTACTTTCTCTAGTGGAAAGGTGCTCATGTGGAAGAAGAACTTCAAGGAAGCTATCTCAATTGGTTTTAGGGTTGGTACACTCTATCAGGTTGGAGGGAGTCCGTTGAGAGCTATGACTTGTGATACTATCCGACAAACCGAACTATGGCACCGAAGATTTGGACACCTTCATTACAAAGCCCTTCCCGAAGCAAGGAAGGTGGTGACAGGGATGCCTGATTTTGGAAATAATCATGAAGGTGTATGTAAGGGCTGTGTTGAAGGAAAACATACAAGGGGACCTTTCCCCTCAAGTGTCACAAAGACATCTGAGATATTGCAACTGGTTCATTCTGATCTTTCTGGTATGTTGCCTGTAACATCCCTGGGGGGATGTTCTTACTATATGACATTTAATGATGACTTCTCTCGCAAAACCTGGATATACTTCTTGAAGAAGAAGGATGAGGCTTTCATGTGGTTCCGTACATTCAAAGCCTTGGTGGAAAATATGACCGGAAAGAAGATCAAGATTTTGAGGACTGACAATGGCACCGAATATGAGTCAAATGAGTTCAAAGACTTTTGCAGAGAAGCTGGCATTAAGAGGGAGACTACCACTGCATATACTCCTGAGCAGAATGGTGTTGCTGAACGCAAGAATAGGACTATTGTGGAAGCTGCCCGTGCCATGCCATGTGACCAGGGTCTACCGAAGTTTCTGTGGGGAGAAGCTGCAAATACTGCTGTGTACATTCAAAACCGATGCCCTCATTCCGCTCTGGACTCCAAAACTCCCGAAGAGGTTTTCTCTGGTAAGAAACCCGATGTCTCACATTTTAGAATTTTTGGATGTCCTGTCTATTTTCATGTGCCGAAAGAAAAGAGAAGTAAGCTGGATGCTACTGGGAAGAAAGGAATGTTTGTGGGCTACAGTGAGACTTCTAAGGCATATAGAGTCTATGTACCCGGTCAAAGGGAAGTAGAAATAAGCCATGATGTCACTTTTGACGAAGATGCTTCCTTGAAGAAAGTAGTAGATCTTCCTAGATCTGAAGAAAATCATGAAGAAAGACCTGGAAATCTGGAAGAACCCCAGGATGAGACTATGCCTGATGTTGAAGGGCCAATGGACCCTATTGATCCTTCCCCTTCTCTAGGAAAGAGACCATCATGGCCCAGGGACACCCTCGAAGATGCTGAGGGTCATGCTGCCCCAAGGGGGACATTCCGAGAAAGCAAGAAGCCGTGTAGATACCAAGGGTATCTAGCTGCCATGAGTACTATTGTACAATCTGAACCTGGATCTTTTGAGGAAGCCATCAAGCCTCAAGTCTGGAAGGATGCTATGCATGAAGAATATGAGTCTATTATGAAGAATGATGTCTGGGATGTGGTCCCGAGACCGAAGGACAAATCTGTTGTCACCGCTAAATGGCTCTACAAGATTAAACATGGATCTGATGGGAGTACTGAAAAGTTTAAGGCAAGATTTGTTGCCCGTGGTTTCTCTCAAAAGGAAGGAATTGACTATGACGATATATTTGCACTTGTGGCACGATATACCACCATCCGATCCATCATAGCCCTTGCTGCTATGCAAGGATGGAGTCTTCATCAGATGGATGTCAAGACCGCTTTTCTGCATGGTGCAATAAAGGAAGAGGTGTATGTAGAACAACCTCTGGGATTTGAAGTTCAAGATCGAGACACTTATGTCTGCAGGTTGAAGAAAGCTCTCTATGGGTTAAAGCAAGCACCCAGAGCTTGGTACGAAAAGATGGATAGTTACTTGATGAAGCTGGGCTTTACTCGAAGTAATGCTGATCCGAACCTATACTTCAAGGTTGTGAAAGAGAAGCCTCTCATTCTAGTATTATATGTGGATGACCTCTTCCTGACTGGTGATGACCCTCTCATTCATCAATGTAAGAGGGAGCTTGCTGCTGAGTTCGAGATGAAAGACCTGGGACTGATGCACTATTTCCTAGGTCTGGAGGTCTGGCAGAGACCTGGAGAGATTTTCCTTTCTCAAGGAAAATATATTGTGAAGCTTCTGGAAAGTTCTGGTATGATGGACTGTAAGTCCATGGAACTCAACTTTAAGAAGTTGAGGAGCAACGTTGCTGGGCCTGTCCTACTGAGTATCGTGAACTCATAAGGACCCTGATGTTCTCAATGAACACTTGTTCAAACATATGCTGTGCAGTGAACACTTTGAGTCAACACATGGTTGATCATAACATTCACTGGGTTGGTGCCAAGAAACTCTTGAGATATCTCTGAGGCACGACAGACCATGGGCTGAGATACACTGCCGGGAGTATGACACTCCGTGGATATACTGACGCCGATTGGGCTGGCAGTATGGTGGATCGCAAGAGCACATCTGGATGCTACTTCACATGTAGATCTGCTTCAGGCAGGAATCTAAAGTCGGCAGTCTTGAGCACCGCTGAGGCCGAATATATTGTAACATGTATGGCCTGTTGTGAAGTCACTTGGTTGCGAAAGCTCTTTGTGAGTTGTTCGAGCATGTGCTAGATGCCACCGTTATCCTTTGTGATAACCAGAGGGGGATTCATTTGTTATAGAATCCCGGGTTCCACGATTGATCCAAGCATGTTGATGGCTGGTACCACTTTATCTGGGATATGGTACAACAAGGCGCCGTAAGGCTCGATCATATAGGAACTGATGAGCAGGTCGCGGATATTCTCACAATGCCCTTGGGGAAGGTCATGTTCCTAACCTTCCGTGAGAATCTTGGAATCATGGAACGACCCTATGATGTGGGTCCTGTTGGACGATGAGCTCTGGGAGCTCTGGGGGGGCTTTGGGGAGAGCTTCTTGAAGCTATGGGCAACCACAAGGCTAGGCTTTCCAACCTTGGTGGTGTGCTTGGACCCCACCGTTGTGATTTTGAGTTGGTTCACCTCTCATTTTCTGTGCCCCGTATGCATTCTACCCATTGAGTTTAGGGCTCATGGGAAGTACCTCTCATTTGGCCAATGAGGTGGGAAAGGCTAGAGACTAGTAGCAAAGACTGATGGACGCATCAGAGTTTGCCGTACTCTCTATCTAGGATGGCATGGTCCAACCACTTGATCTGGGATCAAGATTTGTGAGGTCTGGGACCTCTGGACTGACTATGTCAGTCGGGGGATGATGTCTTTGTGACTAACCCACTTCTGTTCTGAAATAAAGAAGCCAGCAAAGCAAGTTTCGGCGGGATGACGCACGATGTTGATTGCACTAATAGATGGAGTTCTCCCTAGTTGAGAGGGAGGGTTAAATTTGGACAACTAGGTCCAAACTCCATATTAAGATGCTCAGATTAAGAGGCTAATATTTTTGTTGGATTCCTCTTTCTGAGAGGTGTAAAATCCATATAAAATATGTCTTAATCCGATGAGCAGAACTTATATTTTGAATTTATTCTTTTCAATAAATTATATGTGCAAGGTCGGCCAGTTTTGTAATGTAGGCTCGCATGCCCAACAGATGTGTCACACACCCTCATGATGGATATATATACAGGAAAAGTTGGAGAGATTATCATTATCATCACAACTCACATATTCCTCTCTCATCTTAGAGTACGAGCTACCAAGAAGGACGAGTTTCAGCCACACGTTTGGAGGACGAAGAGGACAAACTGTACGGCTGAGCTAAAGTACGGATTTGCTGCTGCTAGGGTTTCGCAGAAATTTGACCAGCGTTGACTTTGGTCAACGCTTGGTCCAAACAAGCTGAAAACTTGTGGAAGGTTGGATTTATGAAGGCCGTACTACCTCGCACAAAAATCGAGGTCAAAGGTTTGACCGTTTTGCTGCTGCGTTGACTTTTAGCTTGCTGCCCCTGCGTTGAATTTTCAGGACAGCGTTGACTTTTGCAGAGTTGACTTGGGTTGACTCATCTACAGATTGAAGGGTTGTTGTGACACATGCTGGGCTGGCTGACCAAAGGAGACTTTGTTGGTT